>CAUYSK010011047.1:0-52307 GCA_963575035.1 Avahi laniger
GGTCTCAAGCAATCCTACTGTCTCAGCCTCCCGAGTAGCTGGGACTACAGGCATGAGCCACCATGCCCGGCTAATTTTTTCTGTATATATTTTTAGCTGTCCAATTAATTTCTTTCTATTTTTGGTAGAGACGGGGTCTCACTTTTGCTCAGGCTGGTCTTGAACTCCTGAGCTCAGAATGATCCGCCCGCCTCGGCCTCCCAGAGAGCTAGGATTACAGGCATGAGCCACCGCGCCCAGCTCTATCTCTTGAATATCTTTTCTTTCACTATTTTTAACAGTCAGTTGCTGAGCACGGTCAATAATCTTACATATCTCCTTCACATTCCACCAACACCTGAGCTCTGACCCCCATCACATTTCTCCAAACCATGGTTAGGACCTCCTCACTAGACCCCCTGCTTCCAACTCTCCTGCATTCAACCCAACCATCACAGCACTACAGCTAGTGAGAGGGAAGGTAGAAGGGGTCTTATTCCTCCTATTAGATTATAACCTCCTGGAAGCCAATAATCTTACTTAGTCATCTGTGTTTCCCCAAGAATGCTGACCATAATGTCCTACATAGAGTGGGAGTTCAGTAAGTGACTAATTTCTTTTTCTCCCAGATTCAGCCTCCCAACCCTAGCTCCCAAACCCCAACACTGTTCCTGCCCTCAGATCCCCCGCTTGCCTGGCTCCTGGCAAAGTCCTGGGTCCGAAATTCAGATTTCCAACTGCACCAGCTCCAGTATCATTTACTGAACACTCATCTGGTGGCTGAGGTCATCGCTGTCGCCACCATGAGGTGCCTCCCAGGACTGCACCCTGTCTTCAAGGTACAAGCTCTACTAAGTCCCATCTCTCTCAGACCCCAGACAGAGGAACAGCCCAGTATCAGATGATATTGCAGCAGCAAAAAAACCTTTATAGCAATTTGTGAGTGAAAAAGAGGAGAAAAGAAGACTGTATCAATATCTTGAGACTTTTAGTTTTTGACTCATCTAACCATTCTTCAGGACACATTATAAGGGAGCCCTCTGAAATTCTCAGAGCTCTGACAATTTAGCAATGGGCTTGCAGCATAGCTGGGATATTGTTCGTAAAACAAAAGCTTTATGCTGCCTTAGTAGATTTAGCATTTAGCCAGGAAAACAAATGGTTCCCATAAGAACAAACCAGAGAGCAATATCTGGAACTAGAGTTTGAAATCACAAGAGACAGCCTATAAACAGTATAGTATTGATGGAGAATGTTCTACCCCAACTGAGGAGTCAGCTATGTAGAAACAGATCAAAAGGCAAGGAGAGCAGCCCAGCAGGCTACTCATATCTGCCAGAGAGTGAGGTGGACAAAGATGTACATTACATGGTGGTGACAAGAATGAAAAGGAAAAAAATTAAAGACTTGGTGAAGGGAGGAAGCAGCAGCTGCAATGTGCCTGGGTGCAAGATGAGAGAGAGAAAAGTCATAAGTCTAAACTTCTGCAACACCTAGAAGCCCACAGGGTGGGTGTATTGTACTGACCTAGACATACTGTAATTCTATAAAACCTTGAGTTCAGTATCTATTACTAGGCAGAAGGCGGCAAAATAAAACTTGTGCTTGCTTAAATATGTTCTCAAAATCTTGATGACACTTTACATATAGGGAAGGAACATGGCCGAGGGGGCACAAAAATGATACAAGCTTATGAACCAAAGTAATGGTCAGAAACAGTAAAGTCAGCAGAAGCCCATTTAGGGGCAAAAATGAGGTATTCGTTTTTAGGTACATGCAGTTTGAAGTGTTGGCAAGGTACGCAATTGAGTACTTGATAAAGAGAACAACTGAATTGTTTCAGCTGGGGGCCTCCACCCAGAGCCCCCCCAACACCTCCAGGCCTGACCAATATAGCTGTGACCCTTTGGAATTACCCCTTTGGGAACATAGACAAGATGGAGACCAGTCTGATTAATAGACTCTTGGATTTTAGTTCTCTCACAATGCCTCCTGCATCACCATCTTCTGCTCTGCTTGACTAGCTGAAGCTCTTCACACATACAATCCCCCTCACTAGTGCGGCCCCCTCCCTGTCTCTGCTCACCACAGCAACTTCACCCCATCAAACATCTGAGTTGTTATCAGACACACAGGAGGGTTAAGCCTGCAAATGTCATAACAGCTACCTCTGCGGGCTCTGGACGTGGACTGCTGGGGTCTGAATCCTGAATCCCGGCCTCAGTACTTACCGGATGTCATCATCTTTACGTGAGGATAGCAGGATCTCCATTGTGGGGTTGTTAAAGGATAATACAATATATAATAGTGTGACCCATGCTAAATGCTACAAAAAACATTAGTTCTTGCATTCATTGTTATTATTAGGGGTTGTCCTTACGCATCTTCCCTCCTCATGTGGACTTTGGGCTTTCTATGACATGCAGCATCTTTCATGAATTTTCAGGATTTCAGACTAATGTGAGCTGCTTTGATATCTTAACACCAAAAGTATCACTTGGGTCATTCCCTGTGTCCAGCATCAACAATTCAGATAAATACCAAAATTGCATGAAACCTGTATATTAGCTATGTGGAAAGTAAGACAAATAGTCTAAGATAAAAAGAAATGCATGTGAGGATCAGGTGGCCTTTTTCAATAGCTAAGGAAAACCAGGAGGGGGCGGTCTGAGAGTGCCTGATTGGGGGTAGGGGCAGATTTGACAACAGCCTCTCTGCTGCTTAAGCAGGTAGCTCAATATAGCTCCTCTAATTCTGATTGAAAGTACCCTCCCTAAAAAAACCTGACAGTGAAACTGAACGATGGAGGTGCAGCTTTGATAATGAGAGGATAATTTAAGGTATGAGGATATGAATGATAGAGGAAATATAGAAGAAAATCAAAAGGAGCTGATTCTTAAGACACCTACACTCAAAGTGAAAATAATAGAACCATAATAGCCACTATTTGAGGACTTTTGTGGGTACTAAATACCCTTCATACATCACTGGCGTAAGCACCACCAGAGCCCCTAAGAGATCCTATTATTGCCCCCTGTTGACAGATGAGGAGATTGCAGATTAGAGGGTCATTAACTTGGCCAAGTACCAAAGTGAGTGGTAAAGTTTAGGTTGAAATCCTGGTCAGTGTGGCTCCAGAGACCAACTCACAGGGGAGCTGGAGAACATGAGAGTAAGTGATCAGAGAAGGGGACCAGACTGTCAAGGCAGCAGCAGGGTGGAAAGCATCAAGAGGAGAGAAGACACCATATGCTGGGTGTCTGGCCCTACAAGGAAAGAACCCAAGCATGGCCTCGATTAACCTCCCCTCCAATCTCCTCTACCCCAGCTCCTGATCCCCCATATCCGCTACACCATGGAAATTAATACCAGGGCACGGACCCAACTCATCTCAGATGGAGGAATATTTGATAAGGTGAGGAGGGAATGGAGTGTGGAGCCCCCTTAATCTTCCAGCTCTCTATGATCTTCTGCCACCTTCAAGATCCCAGGCCAACCTGTGTGAATGTCCTGAGCCTTAGACCCACGAGCCCTGTCCCTTTTATAGGCATGACCTTAACCTCACCTCTGATCCCTTTTCTAGTAAGCTGTGGTCCTCCAGCCCTGCTTCTATCCCTCAAGACCTGTCAACTCTCTTGTCCCAGGCAGTGAGCACAGGTGGAGGGGGCCACGTGCAGCTGCTCTGTCGGGCAATGGCTCAGCTGACCTACTGCTCCCTCTGTCCTCCTGACGACCTGGCTGACCGGGGCCTGCTGGGAATCCCAAGTGCTCACTATGCCCACGACGCTTCACGGCTCTGGGAGATCACTGCCCGGTGGGTGAGAGGGAGCTGAGAAGTGGAGGGGTGTGGGGAGAGGGGCTCTGGCCTGAGGTCAGCATGGGGCAAAAGCACAGTGAAAACGAGGGGGTGCCACCAGGAGGAGCCAGAGCTCAACCCTGGGGAGAGAGGAGGAAGGGTGAGGAGAGAGTGAGCGGGCTCTGAAAGGGAAGAGACTGGGATGGGGCAGAGAATGTAGGCGAGGAGAGCTGCGGTGGGGAGACTGGGGGTCTGGAAGATCAGGATGTTGCTAGGAAGGATGGCCAGCAACCCTGTGTAAGAAATTCCTAGAATTACCCTCGTCTCCTTCCGTTAGACACTGGTGTGTTTAAAGCACAGGGGATGTCCCCAAAGGCAAGTGTTCTGAGGTCCCTCCCCAGACACTGTAGAAGCAGCTGGGCAGATGCCACGGAGAGAGGAGCAGAGGTCAGAGGCTAGAGCCTTCTACTCTCAGAGAGCTCAGCTCCCTTCTCCTCTGAGCAGGTACGTGGAGGGGATCGTCCACCTCTTCTACCAAAGGGATGACGTCGTCAGAGGGGACCCTGAGCTGCAGGCCTGGTGTCGGGAGATCACAGAGGTGGGGCTGTGCCAGGCCCAGGACCGAGGTAAGGCCCATCCCGGAGATAGGAGCTCCTGGGAGACTCTGCCAGAGCCCCTTCCCAGCCCTGCCCCTCTCGGGCCAGGACCCCAACCCCTCATCACACACCCCTCCCTCCACATGGGAAAAAATCTGAACCGCATTCACACCTCCTGAGACTCAGGACAATTCTAGACACCCAAGGATTGTCCTCCTCAGAGACCCTGGTCATCAACCGCTATACCCACCCCTAGTCACAGATGCCCCTAACCTGCCACATCATGGGGCCCAGCCAAGCCAGAACTATAGCCAGGGAGGGTTTCTGCCCAGTGTCTGCTTCTCTTCATAAGGATCTAAATGGGAAGATTTTTCCCACTGAAGCCTATGATGACCCACCTGTGTTCCCTCCCTTTCCTGCCTGTTACTGTCCAGCACACACAAAGGGTCCAGGCATACTGCACGCTCGCCACAGTGCAAGGTCATTTTAGATGCAGACTCAATACTAAACATGCTTTGGCTCAAAGCCAAATTCAGGTTCCTGATCCTTGGGGCTCAGGTTTCTTTAGCCAATCCAGCCCTCCCTCCTCACCTCCCCCACCTTCCAGACAGAATCTAGCCTCTACCTTTAGTCACTCCTCACCGCCCACATTTTAAACTCTAGGGAAGAAGCAGCCTTTCTTGAGCCCTTCCTAGGCTCATCCTCCTCTAACACAGGCCTACGTGGACTGTTCTGAATCATTCTCCAGTCCCTCCCCCTCCTGCTTCAGACCAACACCTCTGCCTTTGTGGGATGACTACTAACATTGACTGGGGATCCATTACGGCCAATCCTGGGAAAGCAGTAAACACTTGCACACTTCCCTCTCCCTGGAGAATCTGTGGGTGCACCACCCCCACCCTTCCAGGACCAAACTTTATACTTCTCAGTACTGTCCCTTAGGCTCCACATGTCCCAAAAGACATGTCCCTTCTTTCTCTCCCTGGCCAGTATCTATGTTTTGAAATTAAATAGTCACATAGTTTGGGTTGTTGTAACAAAGTACTACAGAATGCATGGCTTATAAACAACAGAAATTTATTTCTTACAGTTCTGGAGGCTGGAAGTCCAAGATCAGGGTGCCAGCAGGTCAGGGTTCTAGTGAAGGCTCTCTTCCAGGTTGCAGACAGCCAACTTCTCCTTATATCATCACATGGCAGAAAGAGGGCAGACTAGCTCTCTGGCCTCTTCTCATAATGCACTAATCCCATCTATGAAGGCTCCACCCTCATGACCTAATCACTTCCCAGAGGCTCTACCTCCTAACACCAACATTTTGGGGATTAGATTTCAACACAAGAATTTTGGGGGGACACATATTCAGTTCATAATACAAATTAACTTTAACCTCCACTAAGTGCCTCTCATTCTTCCCTCTCCCTTATTCTCCCTCAGTTCGCATAACTTACCTTTGCCTTATTTTTCAAACAGACTTTTTAGAAAAAGTATGCTAAAATTAAAAACAGCATGGAATTATTAGTCAGGAACCTGAGTTCAAGGTCAGCCTCTGCCTTTTCCCAACTATGCAGTCCTGACAAGCAGTTCAATATCTTTGGTCTTTGATTTTCTTAATCTATAAAATGGGAGTACTTATATTTGTTCCACTTAACAAATAGGATTATTGAGACTCTGAGCCCCCAAATCCATTGTTAAATGAGTAGCCTGAGATAACCCTTGTGGGAAGCTCCTATTTGCTGTGACACAGAAATCCATAACTTATCTTCTTCCTCATATAACACAGAGATTTATAATTGCCTGTCTGAGAATAGGGGGAAGCATCCCTAAATTCTTAACCACTTTTTGAGGCAGAGGCTATTTGATTACTCAGAACTTTTCAGCCCCCAAGCCTTCCATAACAACTAATTGAGCACTTATTGCATACCAGCTGATTTTGATACATTATCTCATTTATAATGTAGGTATCATCTACATTTTACAGATGAAAAAACTGGGGTCCAGAGAGGTTAATTAGCTTAAGTTAACCAAGCTGTAGTCACTGAGCAGGATTGAAACCCATGTCTGATGCAAATGTATCTAAATAAATGAACACTTATCAATTCTAAAATATGGACATCCAAGACATCAGCCTTTATTTCTCTTATCATATGCTACAGCCTCTAAATCCTGTTCCTTTCCCACCCAGGTTTCCCTGTCTCCTTCCAGTCCCAGGCTCAACTCTGCCATTTCCTTACCATGTGTGTCTTCACATGCACTGCCCAGCATGGGGCCATCAACCAGGGCCAGGTATGGACAGCTGAAAGCCCAGGTTCCTGAAGGCAAATGTCTCAACCTTGGCAGACCTGAGGGAGAGATGGGAGTTCAAACCTTAAGTACCACGGTCCTAGGGTTTCAGTTTCTTCCCCCAGCTAGACTGGTATGCCTGGGTCCCTAATGCCCCATGCACAATGCGGATGGCCCCACCCACCACCAAGGAAGATGTGACAATGGCCACAGTGATGGGGTCACTACCCGATGTCCGGCAGGCCTGTCTTCAAATGACCATCACATGGCACCTGGGTCGCCGCCAGCCAGACATGGTAAGAGGGGACTCTAGGGAGAGGGAAATAACAGTTGGAAAGGAAACATCAGAGTGAGGTGCTGGACTTTAGGTGCTTCTGTCTTCAGACTAGAAACTGACTGAGCCTTTGTTCTGTCTCAGGTACCTTTGGGGCATCACAAAGAAAAATATTTTTCAGGCCCCAAGGCCAAAGCTGTGCTAAAGCAATTCCAAACAGATTTGGAAAACCTGGAAAAGGAGATTAAAGCCCGGAATGAGCAACTTGACCTGCCTTATGAATACCTGAAGCCCAGCCGCATAGAGAACAGTATCACTATCTGAGCCCTAAGGTGCCCCCACCTGGAAGACTTCACATCAGCTTTAGGACTGACATTTCCATCTTGGATTTCATGCTTTCCTAAGTCTCTCTGCTAATGCTCTATTTCCTCTCCCATCAGTATCCCACTAGCCTAGGAGGCAGTAAACTTTTTCTGCAAAGGTCAGATAATATTAATATTTTAGGCTTCATAGGCCACAGTCTCTGTCACAACTACTCACCTGTCCCATGGTAGCAAGAAGGCAGCCTTAGGCAACATGTAAACAAATGAGTGCAACTGTGTTCCAATAAAGTTTTTCTATAGACACTGAGATATGAGCTTCACATGTCACAAAATATTCTTTTAGTTTATTCAACCATTTAAAAATGAAAAAGTGCTTTGTTTGAGGGACATGCACAGGCTACAGGCTGAATTTGGCCTTCTAGCCTGCACTAGCCTGAGGCCCTGACCCTGTTTCCAAAACATCCAAGATCATGAGTGGGCAAGGGAGATTTCAGCTAATTCTCTGTTCCCACGAACTAAACTTCAGCTTTGTGGCCAAGTTAGAAATTCCTGACTCTGTTCCTTAGTAATTTTCCCTCTACCTCATTCCTCCTATTCACACATGTACTCCAAAAGTCCCTGAATAAGAATGGTGTTTCTAGGGCAGAATAAAAACCTTTGCCCCAAAATAGCTTTCTTCTCCAGACAGTCGCAAACAAAAAAGAGATGAAATTCATGTTTCAAGGCCACTTTCCCAGCCCCTTTAATACTCTGGGATTTCTATGTGTTTCCCAGGTTCCAAGTTTTCTTTCACAACCCTTTAAGAACAATCTGCATAAAGTAAGTGGAAAAAATACCCCAAAGTTATTCCAGCCAATGACCATGAGTCCTTATCTGGTTCTGAGGTCTCAGGGTCAAAATGATTCCTCTCAATTATGCTGAGGTCACTGTTCTCACTAAAATGGGTACAACTTGCTCCGTGCAAAATTGTGTTCTTCAAACATCCCTACTTCCCCAAATAATTATTACAAATCTGCCTCTCAACCGTGAAGTATGAGAACTTTTTTTGGGAGGGGATGATCTATTCATATTTTTAAATTTTGTATCCCACCTTATTCAAAGGACTTATATAATCAGTTTTCTCGGTTTGCAGCAGGGAAGCAAAGTGACATTTTGGTGAACTTATTCCTTTCTCCGGTATATTTAACAGAACTACTCGCTTTCACAACTGACTCATGGAGTCAGCTTTCCCTGGACTTTTCCTAACTTCATATTGTTCCTGGATTTGGCATCTACACTTATACAGTATTCCAATACACGTGATGATAAAACGTTACTTAAGTATTTACAAAGCCAAGAACCCTCAGCAGTTTTAAAGCGTTCTAGTAGCAACAGCATGCTTGGCCTCGGGAAGGAGCTCCTACCTCGTTTCTACTGTGTCAGAACATCTGTTTTAAAAGGGAAGAGTAAGTAGAGAACAGATAGAAGCGCGCTATGTATAAACTTTTGTCCCACTTACCATTTCCCCATCACAGGATACCACCCGAGACTAAGTATCTGAGGGGGAAACCAGATGGTTCCAATCCTTTCTGTGATCCTAAGAGCCCCACTTCCAAGTTATCAGGGGCTCCGCAAGAGTTACATACTTTCCCCCCAGGCCCGGTTACAGCGAGTTCCTCGTCACGTGACTTGCCAAACTTGGTCACGTGATACACCAGCTCCTTCCATTTCAACTTGGAGTCGGGGGAAAACCAAGAAACTGGAGGCCCTCTTCCAATACTCACGCCCCGGCTACATGAATCGATAAGGGCTTCGAACAGCTCCTTGGGTTCAAGACACTGCCTTCTCCGCAAAAGTCTCAAGAGGACTCCGAGGTGCCTGGCGTTCCCCGCCGCCGTCCCACCCCCACCCCTACCCCCGGCATAATGGTTGGGGCCGGAGGCCACTCCCTCTCCGCAGCCCTCCGGGCGCATCCAGGGCTTCTTCTCACCGCCTTTCCAGCCGGCTCATCCCTAGACGATCCCCGGACTCCCTTCTACATGGCGTCGCTCCTGTGCTGTGGGCCGAAGCTGGCCGCCTGCGGCATTGTGCTCAGCGCCTGGGGAGTGATCATGTTGGTGAGGGGCCCCCCGGCGAGAATCGGAGAGGACCTGAGGGGTTCCGGGGTTAGAGGGTTGGAAGGCTAGGAAACTCCGGGCCTTAGAAGGCAGCAGGCAGGCTGGAGCTGGTTGATCTGCTGGCTGCTGGAGAACAAGACAGAACTGAGATTGAAAAATGGGAACTGGAGCGGGGTCGGGGGGTGAAGTCTGGAATGGGAGGAGCTGAGGCTGGTAAGTTTGGAAACCCCTCAAGGTAAGAAAAAGAAGAGCTGGGTTTCTGAGAGATGCTTGAGTTGAATGGAGGATATGGGGAGAAAGGGAGTGCTTGTAACCTAAATGGATGGCTGGGCCTTGTTTGTCCAGGAATTTATCCTACCCCCACTTCAAAAAGAAATACTATGAAGAAGTGCCGGTTGTACCTCACCTCTTATGCACTGTCCCGTGATAATGACGCCTCTGGGGAGGAAGATAACTTGGGTTCCTGGGAAAGACGAGTTGCTCACTATTCCTGCCATTGCCCGAGCCATTCTCAATGTCACCACCTCAATCCCTATTCCAGGTGGCCGAGACCGAATCCAGCAACAACCACCCCTAATCCTACCTTGTTCTGGTTAATCCCAGGCCCAGGTGTTGTGGCAACATTAGAAATGGGAGGAGTTTAGAGCGTGACCAGGAGGTCAGGTGCCTGAGTTCAACAACCTAGCCATTCCCATTTTTTCAGATAATGCTCGGAATATTTTTCAACGTCCATTCCGCTGTATTAATTGAGGATGTTCCCTTCACGGAGAAAGATTTTGAGTAAGTAGTCAGGTGGGGGAGGCGGGGCTGGGGGCAGACGTGTGTCCGGGAGGCTGGGTGCTTGGGGCACCGAGGTTAGGGAACTGACAGAGGAGAACTGCTTTCTTCACGATGTAGTTAGTAGCAGTCTTGGGAACTCGGCAGCCATCCTAAACCTCCCACTTTAGGTGTGGCCTCTTTAGGTATTTTACTTCTCTGTACCTCAGTCCACCTCTGCGATATTATAGTAGAACTCATCATATAGGGTAGTCAAGAAGATTGAATAATACACCTAAAAACGACTAGAACGGTGTGTATGGCACATGGTCAGAGCTAAGCGTTGGCTGCTATTAATGTCTGACACTTCTCTGTCTAATCCCCACCTCCAGGAACGGCCCCCAGAACATATACAACCTTTACGAGCAAGTCAGCTACAACTGTTTCATCGCTGCGGGCCTTTACCTCCTCCTTGGAGGCTTCTCTTTCTGCCAAGTTCGGCTCAATAAGCGAAAGGAATACATGGTGCGCTAGAGCACGGTCCCATTTTCCCTCTCCAGCCCCCTCTTCTATTTAAAGACTCCTTCCACCCCCTCACCTGGGTCGCGTCCCACCCATTCTAGCGCCCTCTGAGGGACTGGGTTTTCCTGGCGAGAGACTGAATCCTTGTTCCCCCTCGGGCCCCAGTGGAGGGGGCTGGGGCTGGCCATTCACTGTCTCTCCAGCTCCCTCGCTTTGTCTTGTACCACAATAAAGAGAATCTGCTCTCGTAAGCTTGGTCTGTGCCTGGGTGAGGGGGCGAGCACGGGGCTGCGGCTGGAGGGCTGCCTCAACGGGAGTCCAAACCCCTGGACGGAAGTGCAGTGAAGCCGGCCGGAAGTGAGGCGGCGGCTTCCACCTCTACTTCACTTGGAGCGCCAAGACGGTCTACGACCGCGATTGATGAGGCGGGGAGCGGCCGGGCTTGAGCCAATCAGCTGCGGTGAGGGAGGGACTTCCTGCGCGGGGGCCGGAGCTTTTTCAGTCGCCGGGCTCTCCGTGGTCCCGGCTCGCGTGGTGGCGGTGGCGGCGGCGGCGGCGTCTCCGTCTCCGTGAGGAGGCGCGCGGGGCCATGACGTCAGCGTCCACAAAGGTTCGACCTCCCTCGCGGACAGCGCTCCCTGGCGGCCACGGGAGGGCGGGTCCCCCCACTTGGCTCTGGGCTCTTCCGCCCGGGGTGGGGAACGGGCGGGAGCCGAGCCTGGGGTGGGGCTAGGGGCTCCGGGCGGGACGGCGCGAGGGGTGTGCGCCTGCCCCCCGTAACGATGCCCCGCCCCCAGGTCGGAGAGATCTTCTCCGCGGCAGGCGCAGCCTTCACCAAGCTCGGGGAGCTGACGATGCAGCTGCATCCTGTGGCCGACTCTTCCCCTGCTGGGTACGTGAGCCCGGACGGGGACGTGGACACTGAGAGCGAAAGCGTCGACTCAGTCACAGACACGGACCCTCTCTAAGACAGGGACAGATGTTAGTTTCTCTTTGTGCCTGGCACAGCGCAGAGTAGGTGTTAATAAATGATTGTTGAATGAAGGAATGAATGACAGATAAAAATACAGACTGAGGCCCATAACCCGAACTCATAGTTCACAGTTGTACTGCTGCGAACCGGCAAACCACAAACCACCACCACTACAACTCGCCCCAGCTCATACGGAATTCCCGCGGACTGTGTGGAGTGTTGAGGGGTTCTGTTTGTCAGGCCCCTACTTGTTGAATCGTGTGCTGTTTACAGCAGCAACTTCACGTTGTTGGGGGAGAGGGGTGTTCTAAAATAGAGGATGTTGTGATTTCATGTGGTTGGGGATCCTCAGGGTTCCCGCAGGGCCTTAAGAGCGTTTTTTAAGGAGGATCTCTTTATGCATCCGTGGAAGGGGCCCCAGAGATTGGGAGGAGGAGGCTGGTAGGCTGTGGAAGGCATTGCCTGCGGGCTGGCTCCACATCCCTCCTCCTCCCATTTTTGCTATCCCCCCTCTCCCCTTTCGACAGTGCGAAGTGGACGGAGACGGAGATAGAGATGCTGAGGGCTGCTGTGAAGCGATTTGGGGACGATCTTAATCACATCAGCTGTGTCATCAAGGAACGGACAGTGTGAGGGAGGGTGGCTGGCAGAGAAAGGGGGGTGGGCAGCTTTCTTCCTCCTTACCCATTGTTCCGTCTTCCTCAGAACTCCTTTCCAACTCATCTTTCTTACTTTGTTGCTAGTTTTGTTAGAATCCCTTGAGGACTGAAAGAGTAGAATTGTCACAACTGGTCAGGAGTTCCTAAAATGCTGAGGTAATCAGGACTTTACAAGAATTTGATTTTTGGTTGCCTGAGATACTCGATTATTGTATTTGATGATGGGAGTTCCCTTATTATTTATATAGATCTTTCCAGACCTTACTGCAGTATTCCTGGGGATATTGTGATTCAGAACTGGTTGATCAGGATCTACTAATCAGTCCCAATCTACCTGTAAATCACCGAGTCTTACCTGGTGGCCTGTAACATCCATATATCTTTCTGAGAAGAGACTTAGAGGACAGGCCTTTCCTACTGCTCCACTCTTCACATTCCATCCACCCTGAGTGACTGCAGAGCTTCAGGAAAATGAGAACCCCAATGGGTGGGGGCCCTGACCTGGATTCATAGGAAGCGGCTCCCAGAATTCCTTCGGAGTTACCCCTTCCCATCCCCTCCCTTCTTCCCTCAGCTTCTCTGATGACTAATTCCTAACCTGCTCTCTCTTCTTTTCAGGGCTCAGATAAAGGCCACTGTGAAACGCAAGGTATATGAAGACTCTGGCATCCCCCTTCCAGCTGAGTCACCCAAGAAAGGGCCCAAGAAGGTGGCATCTGGTGTCTTGTCACCTCCTCCAGCTGCCCCTCCACCCAGCAGCTCCAGTGTCCCTGAGGCCGGGGGTCCCCCCATAAAGAAACAGAAGGCTGGTGAGGGCTGTGGAGTTGCTGCCTAAGGCTTAAACGTCCCATCAGAGAGGTTCAGTGAGAAAATTGGGCCTGGGTCAAATAAGGACAAATCTTTCTTCCTGTCCCTGTGGAGGTTCCCAGAGAGGGGCAGAGGGGTGGAGGGAGATGAAGCTTTGGGAAGCTGGGATGGGGGCAGTCAGGGGAACCTAGAATCTAGCTTATGTCCTCCTCCCAGATGTGACACTCAGTGCTCTCAACGACTCTGACGCCAACAGTGACCTGGTGGATATTGAAGGGCTGGGAGAAACTCCTCCAGCCAAGAAACTCAACTTCGACCAGGGTAGGAGTCCTCCTCCTCCTACACCAGCCAAAGGGGTTGGGGAGGAAGCGCTCACCTTGATGTAGGGGAGGGTCTCAGCAGGAGTCCCTCCCCTATACAGGGGCTTTGGAAGAGAAGGTGCTCTCATACACAGTGCAGGGGATTGGGTTAGTAAGTAGCAGAGTGCTTTGGGGAGGCGGGTGTTGTCTTGGAAGCATGCTTGGGGCTCCCTCCATCTCGGCCCATTTTACTTCCTGTTCCAGACAGCCTGACCCTGGATTCTGGCCTTCTCGTGACCTCTGCTGATCCTCCTCTACTCTCCCGCTGAGCCTGCCACCTCTGACCTCTTTCGCTGTTCACCCTGGACCTGTGGATTGCCTGGGACTCTGAGCAAGGCCTGCACAAGAGAGGGCCAAAAAGCTGCTGGGGCTGTCCACTTTGCTGTTCCTGTATAAGCATCTGCCCCCAACCCCTTTGCCCTTCATCTGATGGACATTTTTATACAGAAAACAATAAAGATTTCCCTCTCAGCTTGGTGCTGTCTGCTAAACATTATTAAGAGAAGAGGGCTGTTCCCTCTTCTCTCCTCAGCCCTCAGTAGCTCTCGCCACCCTGCCTGGAGCAGCACAGCCAATATTGGCAGATTCGCTTCCCGGTGCCAATATTTCTGTGCTGCTAGAGCCAGGGGAACTGGGTGTGGGCAACAAAGACTCCACTTTGCTCTCTGGTGGTAGAACTTACTCCCAAGGTCTCTGGCCGACAGTATTCCTGAGACTACCCTGGGGATTTTAGAGGGCTTGTTTCCAGTGCTTTCACACCCCACCCCCTTTTCCCTACTCCAAAGAAGTTTGTCACAAGGCCCCAGGTGTTTTTTGTTTTGCTTCTCCAGGATGGCCTCCCAGGGCCAAGCCTCAGCGGTGCCTCCCCCACCCTCGCTCTAACACCACAGTGTGGTTTGGACGTGGCCACAGTGCCGTACAAACCACAGTGTGCTGCTGGGGCGGGAGCAGGACTGGGCTGGGTTGAGAGGAAGACGGCACAAGACAGTGGTGGGAAGATCCCACCACCACCACCAAGAGCAGGGAGATAGAGAAGGCTTACAAGGCAAACATGGCCCCCAAATCAGTTGGGGAAAACCAGGAACCAGGGACGGGAACCTCAGTCCTGGAGCAGCAACTGGAAAGGGATGAGCTCACAGTGTAATAAGATTGGACCATCTTCCCTCTGTAGGAACTCAGCTCAGGAGATCCCTAGGGTGGGGTCAGGCAGAAGAAATAGGGAGTGACTGTAGGGGACCAACAAACTGCCTCCCGACTCAGCAAGGGCAGAGACCCAAGGCTTCCTGTGTCCGTTCCTCCCCTCCCTGGGTCAGAACCCAGGAGAAAAGCAAGGAGAGACAGAGGGCCAAGGACAGCAGGGTTGGGAGTTGGCAGTCCAGAGGTGGTGGGGCCGGAACACGGTTGGGAGAGGGGGGCCGGAAGTCGCCCTGGGCCCTGGGCCTGCCACAAGATGGAGGCCAAAGGCAGGAAATGGAGGCCAGGGAGAAAGGGGAGCAGCAGGGCCCAGGAAGAGGGCCATCTGGACCTAGGGGCCAGTACTCAACCCCCAGTGCTATTCCCACTGCCCACAGGCCCTCAGGACCCAAGCCCCACCCTCACAACAACCTCCATCAGCCCATCACCAGGCCCAGCCAGGCGGGCCCACCCCAGAGAGCCACGTTTAAGCTGAGACAAATATGCCTCTCCCCACCCCCCACCCTAGGCCTTCACTCAGCCTTTTTCTACTGTCCAGGACTTGATGTCTAAACAGCACCCCCCAGAAAGCAAAATCCAAGGGCCAAAATCCCTTCTGCAAATCAAAATAATACCCTCTAACACCCAAAAGTTATCCTCCTATATCCCATCCCACCTTTTACCGCTCCCCCTTCCGACACACCCCCCAAAACTCTTAGCAATCAAAATGATCTAAGGTGGTGTACATAAGCAGTCATTTTAGGCCCCCAAGGATGCCAGACCCCTTCCTCCGAGACCCCTATCTGTCCTACATCAAACTCTGCCAAGGCCTCCTGCTCCTCACTTCACCCTCCTTAGCCCCCAGAACAGCTGCCCCCAGCTCCCACCCTCGGCAGAGCCTTTGTGGGGGTGAAAGAGAAATCAAACACTATCCTAACGGCTGGGGATGTTGGGGGCTCTCTGGTCTCAGCCTTTGGTTTCCATCTGGGGGGCTGTAGTTTAGGGGTATAAGAGAAAGCCTCTCCAATCATCCCCCCAATTCCAAGACTGACAAAGCCCAACCCCACCCCAGCACGCACCTCCAAACCTCCCCCCAAACCGCCACGTCTCTCCTGAAAACAGGGGACACTTTCCTCCCCACTTACCTCAGCTACTCTCCCCTGAGATCCTGGTCCCCTATTTTGAAAGGAGCAAAATATGGGGTGCATCCCTCACATTTGGGGTGCAGGAGAAAGGAGCTGCCCCAGTCGCATCGCTGGCCTCCTTCCTCTCGGCTGGCTCAGGGACTGGGGAGTGCCCTGGGGAGGAGGGACCCCCACAAGAGAGCTCAGGAGGGGGTTCCTCCACTCCCAGTCAGAATTGGGGACACCCCCCCAAAACCCGTCCCAGCCCATCCGTCTCCAACTCGGCGGGAGAGGCAGCTGCAATGCCCCAGTCAGATTCCCCCAACACTACATTCCTCACCCCATCTAGAGGGGTCCCAGGGTCCCCAAAAAATCCCAAAAAAATCTAGGGTGTTGGGAGGACGGTCCTGGACTAGCTCCCCAAATTTGGGGTCCTCAGATACCCCCGTTTTTTCAGGAAAATTCCGTCTTTTGCCTGCCTCCCGCCAGCCCTGCTCTGTCCCGATGCCAATTTTGGAAGTCACTCCCTCCTTCCTCCTCCCCGTCTCTCCAGGCCCCCCCGCTCGGGGGCTAGGGTCCAGGACACCTGGCTTCCAGACAGGGGGGCACTCCTCAAAGGGCTAGGGGCCAGGAGGTCAAGCTCATTGCCCCTGTCTTAAGGAAGCAGGAAAGCCCGATCCTCCCTTCCCCTCCCCCCCGGCTGGTCTCGGTGGTGGTTTAGGAAAGCCTGGAGGATTGGAATCTGCCATTGCTGTTGCACAGGCAGTTTTTTTTCCTTGGGTTGGGGGGGTGGGCGGTGGGAGGGAGAGAGGGGAGGAGAGCCGAAGAGAGCAGGGACCCAGGCGTGAAGAGCTGGCCTGGCTTACCCTCTAGCCCCTGCTGCCGTTGGGAACCCCTCCCCCCTCACCTCACCCACACTCCCAGTTCTCTGCTTTCTGTTTGGGGCTCTTGTCCTAGAAAATCAGGGTACAGGGATCACCTCCTTGTACCCCACTGCCACCTCTCCTTGCCACACAGTTCCAGCATCACTGCCTTCGTCAGGGATGTCCACTTTGCCAAGAGACACCCCATTTTCCTCCTTCCCCCAAACTGAGGTGTGCTCCCTTAAGAAATTGGGGTTCGGAGTCTGAAACTGCCTTTTCTCCCTCAGATCTATCCAAGCCACATAGTAATAAAAAGAGATACCACCCCTTCCAGGTTTCTCCCTTTAAGTCCTGGACTTATTTGGGGGTTCACTAAAGAAAGAAATTCCTAGAATCTGGGGTGAGAGGGAGCTATAAGCAAAAGACATCCCAAACCAGAATTGTGCTCTAAATTAAGTGAAGTTCCAAATCATTCTCACCTCATGATCCATCCCTCAGCTTCACCAAAAGTACCCAAAGAGCGACAAAACACCCCCAAAATATGGACACCCCAAAATTTTAGTCTCCTACCCAGGGGGCCTTCACCTTGTTTTTTCCCCTGGAAAAAACTACTTGGCTAGCCATGCATGCACAGGAATATCCCCTCATCAAAGTGAGTTTCCGCAGGATTCAAATATAAAACTTTGCTTCTGCCTCCTGGGACCCTCCCCCCATCACAGAAAGCTGTCAAGCTTGCTCCTGGCTTCCTACTATGTTCCACCTCAAACTAATTTAAAAACTCCAAACTGAACTTCATGTTCCCCAAAATCTAATCTGAGCCTTGAAACTTATATGGTACCCCAAAACAGACTGCACCCCAAAACCAGCATGAGTACTTTGGCTCTCCTGATAGTCCAAGATGACAGAGATGAGCACAATCTCCAAATTGTGGGCATCAGAACCTCCAGAACTAATGTAGCTTCAAAATCAGCCCTGTGCCTCACCAAAGGCCCTCAAGGCTGAATGCAGCCCCCAATGCCCATAACAATGGAACCAACTCAACACCCCATAATAAACAGGCACCTGGCAACTGACCAGCTAACACTCCATCCTAATACCAAAGGGAAATCCTATTCTAGTTCCTACCTCCAAACAGGGCAGAGACCAAAGTAACCGTCATATCTCAAAGCCACTTCACCACCTTGAATACCGATTGGGTCGTCTCCAATTCCCAGTTTCTCAGCTGCTCTTGCATGGACTCAAATAAAGACACACAGGGAGGGCTCAGGCCTGCATATTCAGCTCCGTGGACAATGATCAGTCATTCCTGGTCCACTGTATACTCTCCTGGGCCCAAATCCTAGGAACTCCTGCTTTGCCTCTGGAGTCAGCTCCAGCCCCCCTTCTCCAGATGAGCTTTGCCTCCCCCCAAAGTCTCCCCAAACAAAATATGAGAGTGTGACCCACGCCTATCTCTCAGATTGGGGACTTAAAATTAGTGTTGTCAGGCCTTTCCTGACACCTCTTCTCTGTTTTCCTGCTGTTTGCTCCACCCAATTTTCATATTCATGTTCAGTAAAAATTCACCTGCGAAGACATCTGGATAGCAGTTTCTACCTTGATTAGAAAAGAAAACCCTGTGCTCCCAGGCTCAGGCCCCGCTTCTCATCCCACCCACTCCCCTCGCTCCCAAAGCCCGTGGACTTCTCACCTCAGATAGGAACCCCAGCCTGAGGGGAATGTCCCCTCGGTCCCCTCCGCCCAACCCTAGTTCCCTCCTAGAAGACAGAGGTGCAAAATAAACTAGCGCGAAGGAGAGGAGGCCGAAGGTTTCAACCGCCCGGACTGAATCCATCCTGCGCCGGGGTCTGAGGGCACCCCCAGCAGGGTGGAGACGACCGGGCGAGGCGAGGCTAGCGCTCGCCCGCCCCCTCGTGGAGGGAGCCGCGCATTGCCGAGCTTTGCCTACTTGCCGCGCTGGACCCCGGCGTCCCGCCAGCCTCAAAGCGTAGCCGACGGGCGGGTGCCCAGTGAGGTGGGATTGGGGGAGAGCGAGCGGGCTTGGGGCGGGAGTCCATCTTTCTGGATCCCTAAAAGGATTCAAAAGAGAGCGAGAGGCCGGACGCCTAGGTCTCCTGAGCGTCTCTCGCCTCCCCCACCTCGGGGCTTTCCCCACCTCCTCGAGGGGAAGCAGCTGGCGTAGCCGTCCGGTCGCAGGACAATGAAAGGAAACGAACTAGAAATCATATCCGCCCTCTCCCTACCCCGCCCGGTCATAGCACCCCCGCCCCTTTTTTGTAGGCCCCGCTAGAGGAGCCTGTCATTCACACCACATGCTCCCGCTGTCTGAGATCCCACAGAAGCCCACTACGACTCCCCAAACCTGGTGCCTCCTTGGGCTCCCCCTTTTCTCCCTTAACACAGTACATTAGATCGGGGAGTTTTGATATATTCACTTTCTCCTGCAACAGGCTCCGGGCACCCCCTTCCAAAAACAAACACACCAATTTTCGATGGCCCAGGCCCTCCGACGATTCAGGCTGCCCGTATTTCCAACCTTGATATCCCTAACCTCCTCCCCAATTCCAAGGTCCCCATCCCTGTTTCCACTTTCAGTGACCCAAGACCCCGTACGTTACGACCACCCCGCGTTTCTGAGGTCCCGCCCTCGACACCGGGACCCCGCCCTGGGCTCGCCATCTGGAGAGCGAGGGAGGAAGGAAGGATACAGACCCAGGCGTTCACCCCACCTCCACCCCCGCCCCCGACATCCCGGCCAGATAAAGGAACCCGGAGCCAAGAGGGGAGAGAGACCCCGCCCCCTTAAGAAGAGAAGCCGCAGCCCCTGCAGGACGGGGGTAAGAACGGGAGACTGAGGGAGCCAGACTCCTGGGTCCTCGAAAAGGGTTGGGGCTTGTTGATGGTAGGAAGACTTGAGTCCCAGACATTGGGCTAAACTAGGGATTGGGGACTAGGTAGGAAGAGCAGAATTCCATAGTTCGGGGAAGAGAGATTCGACTGGGATTTGGAGGGCTGCGGACCGCTGGTCGTGTGGGGTCTCTAGGCAGGGTCGGATACCTGAGACTTAAGCGCGCAGCGCAGCAGAGGGGTGTGGGGGTGCTGGAGGGGCACTAGGAGTCGAACTGAGGGCGCTGGGCGCCTGATTCTCCACCTTGCCTGTTAACAACGCAGCAGTGTGGGAACTGGCTCCAACTGCTGTGCGATCTAGAAGAGGGAAGAGAGCGACGATGTGGGTAAGGGCAGAATGAACAAGATGAATTAAGAGTGAGGCTGAGTGTACCGGTGCCGAGGGCTGGAGGCCTTGGCTCTACCTGCACCTCGGGAGGACAAGGCAAACAGAGAAGGGAAGCGTCTTAGGACAGCCTGGTCCCTGAGCCCTATCCGTGGCATCCGCAGGCCTGCGTCGCTATGGGTTCCACCGCTACCCCGGAGGGAGCGCTGGGCTATGTCCGCGAGTTCACTCGCCACTCCTCCGACGTGCTGGGCAATCTGAATGAGCTGCGCCTGCGCGGGATCCTCACTGACGTCACGCTGCTAGTTGGCGGGCAACCCCTCAGAGCGCACAAGGCAGTTCTTATCGCCTGCAGGTTCGAGGGGTGGGGCCTCTGCGAGTGGGGCGGGACCAAACGGAAAGGGGCGGAGCCATAGGCCGCCGTGTGGGAATCCGAAGCCAAGCCTTTCAAAAGCATGAGGCGGAGCGTCCTGGAATTAGGGGCGGGGTGATAGTGAGGAGGCGGGGATTTTCAGGGGGCGGGGATTTTAAAGTGGTCCGTGTCTACCTTGGTTACCCAGCCCCTATCGTGACCTATCTGCCCTTTCTCCAGTGGCTTCTTCTATTCAATTTTTCGGGGCCGTGCGGGAGTGGGGGTGGACGTGCTCTCTCTGCCTGGGGGCCCCGAAGCCAGAGGCTTCACTACTCTTTTGGACTTCATGTACACTTCGCGCCTGCGCCTCTCTCCGGCCACTGCACCAGCCGTCCTTGCAGCTGCCACCTACTTGCAGATGGAGCACGTGGTCCAAGCATGCCACCGCTTCATCCAGGCCAGGTGAGGGAACCCAGGCTCGTGTTCACCGTGGGTGAGGCGATGCTCCAGGTGTCAAGGGCAAAGGCAGAGACGAGGAAACGGCACTAATGTCCATCACACTTTCCCCAGCTATGAACCTCTGGGCATCTCGCTGCAACCCCTGGAAGCAGAACCTCCCATCCTCCCAACGGCTCCTCCACCAGACAGTCCCAGGCGCTCCGAAGGACACCCAGACCCACCTACTGAGTCTCGAAGCTGCAGTCAAGGGCCCTCCAGCCCAGCCAGCCCAGACCCCAAGGCCTGCAACTGGAAAAAGTACAAGTACATCGTGCTGAACTCTCAGGCCTCCCAAGCAGGGAGCCTGGTGGGGGAAAAGAGTTCTGGTCAACCTTGCCCCCAAGCCAGGCTCCCCAGTGGAGATGAGGCCTCCAGCAGCAGCAGCAGTAGCAGCAGCAGCGAAGAAGGACCCATTCCTGGTCCCCAGAGCAGGTACAGAATCTGGAACCCTAAGAATTTGTAGAGGCTGGTCTCAGCTAGGAGGCAGAGCCATTGGGCCTTCCAGGCCAGGAGGCAGGGAGACAGGGATGGGTTTCAGAGACACTAGCCCACCTTAGGGAGTTGGCCAGCGGACAGGCTTATTCAGTGGGGTGGGACTTTGGCAGCACAATGGATGTGGCTCATTGGTCAATACTAGCTCACGGCCAGAGGCTAGGCCTTTGGCTCCAAGTTCTCCAGTAGAGAATCCCTCCCCCCCCCCATATAATCTCCTAACCCTTATCTCTGGGCCTTACCATCTGCCTAGGCTCTCTGTGACTGCTGCCACTGTACAGTTAAAATGTGGGGCTCCAGCCAATACCCCCCATCTCCTCACACCCCACACTCAAGAGACCACTGGGTCACCCTCTGAGCCAGCTCGTCCACCACCAGGTAAGAGCCCCTGTTTCCTTGCTTTTCTCCTGTGGCTGCTCCAGGCCAGTTTGGGCCAAAGGACCTCAGGAAAGACCATTCCAATGGTTCCTGAACTTTATAGCAAATTAGAATCACCTAGGAAGCTTTTAAAACTCCCATTGCCCAGGTCACACCCAATAGATCAGAATGTCTGGAAGTGGGGACCAGGTAGCAATAGTTCTTAAAGTTCCCCAGGTGCTTCCAATGAGCAGTAAAGCTTGGAAATTTCTGGCCTATCCCAATTCATGGCTGAGTGGTCGGCCCAGGGCTTGCCAGGGCCTCTCCGGCAGGCTGTTATCCAGAGTGGAGCAAGATGGGAGGAGAAACAGAGACCTTCACCCACTAGCAGGGGCCTCTACCTGCCACCACCACTATGGAAGAGGATTAGCTGAGTACTCTGGGATCAGACAGATGTGGAACCAGATCTTGGTTCATCTTCTTATTAAACCTTGGGCAAGTCCAAAGAGCCCCAGAAGCCTTAATAGTGAATTGGGGAAAAGAAAACCCACTGCTGGGCCAGGCGCGGTGGCTCGCACCTGTAATCCTAGCACTCTGGGAGGCCAAGGTGGAAGGATCGTTTGAGCTCGGGAGTTCCAGACCAGCCTGACCAAAAGCGAGACCCTGTCTCTACTAAAAATAGAAAAAATTAGCTAGGTGTGGCGGTGCTTGCCTGTAGTCCCAGCTACTTGGGAGGCTGAGACAGGAGGATCACTGGAGCCCTGGAGTTTGAGGTTGTTGTGAGCTAGGCTGACGCCATGGCACTCGAACCTGGGCAACAGAGCAACAGAATGAGACTCTGTCTCGAAAACAAATAAAAATAAAAATCTGCTACTGTGTGATTTGAGGATTCACTGGTACCTAGGAAGCCCTCATTAAATAACTATGACTGTCATTATCCACCTCCCTTCCTAGGAAGTGAATTTTTCAGCTGCCAGAACTGTGAGGCTGTGGCAGGGTGCTCATCGGGGCTGGACCCCTTGGCCGAGGACAAGCCCTATAAGTGTCAGCTCTGCCGGTCTGCCTTCCGATACAAGGGCAACCTGGCCAGTCACCGCACGGTGCACACAGGTAGGGGAGGAGACTACCCTGACCTTGTTCCTACAGCTGTCCTTGGGCAAAGTCCCTGACCTCCCATTCTCCCTGTCTCCAGGGGAAAAGCCCTACCACTGCTCCATCTGCGGCGCCCGTTTTAACCGGCCCGCTAACCTGAAAACGCACAGCCGCATCCATTCCGGAGAAAAGCCCTATAAGTGTGAGACTTGCGGCTCGCGCTTTGTACAGGTACAGAGCCAGCCTCTGAGCGGGTTCAAAGGCAAATCTGCAAGAGGGCGGGGCAGGCCAATAGGGAGGGTTTTGTTCCTCCCAGAGGCGTGGTCTGAAGTCTCCTCCCCTCCCAGGTAGCGCATCTGCGGGCTCACGTGCTGATCCACACTGGGGAGAAGCCCTATCCTTGCCCCACCTGCGGGACTCGCTTCCGCCACCTGCAGACCCTCAAGAGCCACGTTCGCATCCACACGGGAGAGAAGCCTTACCACGTGGGTACCGGCCTTGCCTGGCCCGTACCTTAGAATTACCTCCCCTTTACCTAGGGGCGGGGCTCTGAGGGGAACAGGCCTTGCTGTCCCTAGATCTCTCCAAAATGGGTGGTGGCCTGGAAGAATCTGAGTCACTAAGGGGAGGAGGCTTGGGGTAGGAATGGACAGGTGTGGAAGTTACGCTCTGGGCTGGGCACTATTTTCCCAGAGAGAGACTAACGGGTGGGAAAACCTCTGCTAAATAAGGCAGGACCTAGCTCCTGGGCTGCCCTGAGGATTTAGGAGGACGTCAGGGCCCAAGAGCTAATTCTCAGTGGACAGCTGGACAATTCCCTCTTGCTCAACACCTAAAAGGTGGTTGTGGATAGAGAGAGCCCTGACAGGCTGTCCTCCCACAGTGTGACCCCTGCGGCCTGCATTTCCGGCACAAGAGTCAACTGCGGCTGCATCTGCGCCAGAAACATGGAGCTGCTACCAACACCAAAGTGCACTACCACATTCTGGGGGGGCCCTAGCTCCTGGGGGCCAGGAAAAGCTGCAGGCTCAGGCCTGGCTTCACTGTCAGTCCACTCTGGTATCAGAAACTGCTGCCACCTTAATTTCTCGCTGGGAAGAGCAGGGGTGGCAGATCCCAGCTAGATCTGCCTCTGTTTTGCTGGTCAAAACCTCTTCCCCACAATCCAAATTGTTTCTGAGGAGAGAGCTAGCTAGGGGATGGGGGAGGAGAGAGACTGGAGACCTGGTTTCCTTAAGGGAACAGCTGTCCACCCACGGCCCCCATCGCATTCAGTTTATCTGTAAATATAATTTATTGAAGCCTTTGGGTGGCACCAGGGCCTTCATTCTATTGCATTTCCCACTTTCCTCTTCCATGAATGTGTTCAAAAGTGACCCAAAACACAGAAGGTGAGGTCACAGCTCTGCTGGCAGAGAATATTAACATTTGGCTCTCTCCTTTGGCTTGAGTGTATTATATTATTATTATTGTCATAATTTTATCTTCAGAATTGTTCTTTCTCCTGTTTGCTTGTTGGCTTATGTAAAATGGAGAAAGGGGTTCTCTGTGTCCTGTCCCTCCAATTCTAGGTCTGGAACCTTTGTTTGTCCTAGGGCAGTTCCGGGAATTTGTTGGATTGTGGAATTGGGTCAGGAAACCTCTCTGGTGTTCTGGATGTTGTAGGTTCTCTAGCAGGCTAGAACTGGATATAGACATTTCTCTTGTCTTAAAGGGTGATAGGAAGCTTTGTGGTGAGCCTTAAATGGAGGTAATAAATGAGACCTGTAGGCTGTGGGTGTAGGGGCTGGATTCTGCATCACCACAAGTGGAGGCTGGTAGTCTCCTGAAAGATGGTCCAGAATCTAAACTGTCCCATCAATCTGATCACCTGGGTTTGGCTCTGCTGTACCCATCTATAATGGTAGAGGCTTGAGTTGAGCCCATAATCCTCCCACTAGGGCCGGTTATTAGCACTAAGTTGATCAGTCCATTGGGGAGAGATCGGAAATTCTTTATCAGAGATGATATGACCTTTTCTGACTCTGCCCAGTCTCTATGAATGTTATGACCTAGGGGAGAATTATGAAACTTTTTACCTTGATTAGATGGTAAAGAGCTGTGACCCATCCTCTACTGCAGAGGCATCTGGGTTTGAATGTTCCTTGGGGTTCTCTCTACCTGAGACAAGCCCCTTCTTTCCTTACTGGGTTTTTGGACATCTTCTGGCAAGTGTCCAGATGTCAGAAACCTCTTTGCCTCTAGAGGTCACGGTGCTTGGTAACTTTCTTACTTTAGAAGATCTGGGTCTGTGACCCAGTCTTCCCACCACTGCATTCCTGTCTGGGACCAGTGAATGCATTAGAACCATCCACAGAAAAAGAAAAGGGGCTGAGTTCCATTCTGGGTTTGCTGTAGTCTGGGATTATGATTGGGATTGTCATTGGGATCAAGGATTTAAAAGATTGATTGGCTGATGGGCCAAAGGCCTGTTCTAGTTGACCAAGTGTCTAGGTAGGATTAAGATGTTGGTTGAAGGGTACAGTTTCTGGTGTAGGCCAGGTAGGAAGAAAGTTAGAATGGGGTTGCCTCTAGGCTGGGTCGAATCTCTGGAATGTTAGATGATACTATGAAGCCTTGATTTATAGTCCTGCCACTTGTTGCCCTGGGGCCTATTTGATTATGGGACATGGGTGGAGGGTAAAAAGCACTTTTGAATTTGTGGAGTGGAACTTCACTTATCTTGTCAGTACTAGTGGCTGTCACTTGGGGACTAGGGAGAAAGCTATTCTCTCTTTCCCTTTCACTCCCATTGCAGAATTGAAGGAGAGAGAGAAGGCAGAGGAGAGATGTTAGAAGGAACCATGATTTCTATTTAGCAGACTGGAAGGGCAGGTGGACAATGCCTGGGGGTTGAGATGTTATCTCTTTCAAGATCAGATCCTTGGAATAAAGAAGCCTCTCTGTGCCACCTGTGTCTCAGGTTCTTGCAGGGGGGCATATCTGCGGGCTGGAAAAGGGGGTTCTTCCCTCCTGGATAACATCTTGGATTCTGTGCCCATTGCCCTGTCCCGTCCCATGAGACATTTTAAATGGTCCCTGTTCTCCCCTTCCCTGCCCTTGCCTTCCGGCTCATTGTGTAGGAACCAGTGACTTCATGAAGTTTCTCCGGAGCCACCTGCATCCTGCTGCTCTGAAGTCACTTCCTGCCTGAGGTGTGGAGGTGGTAGGGAGAAACCAGGAAGCCACTAATAATACCAAGAGGCTGGGGACCTTAATGCTTGGGACATGCCTCCATCACCGAGGAAAATGGATAGGACTTGGGTCCCATGAGGACAACAGGGGCTGGAGGTGGCAGTGAAAAGACCATGTGGTTAGAGCCAACATGCCAACTCCATCCAGTGTCCACTGCATGTCTCTTCCACCCTTTTGCCTGTCCTGTGTCTGGGTGCACAGCTCTGTTTTACCCCATGGGCACAGGTTGCCAATTCTGATGTTACCCCTCTGGGTCTTAAATTCCTCATCTGTGAAAAACATCAGTTAACATGGTCTCTGCAGTTCCCTCCAACATTTAGTTTGTGGTTGTCTTAGTCCATTTTCTTGTTGCTTATTACAGAATACCTGAAACTGGGCAATTTATAAAGAAAGGGAATTTATTTCTTACAGTTATGGAGGCAGAGAAGTCAAGGTCAAGGGGCCGCATCTGGTGAGAGTCTTCTTGCTGGTGGAGGCTCTCTGTGACACAGGATATCCATGGCAAGGGGGCTAGCTCAGGTCCCTCTTCCTCTTCTTATAAAGCCACTAGTTCCCCTCCCATAATAACCCATTAACCCATGAATGGCAGAGCCCTCATGATCTAATCACCTTCTGAATGCTTCACCTCTCAATACTGCCATACTGGGGATTAAGTTTCAATATGAGTTTTTGGAGGAGACATTCGAAACAGCATTCTGCCCCTGGGCCCACAAAACTCATGTCCTTCTCACATACAAATACATTCATTCCATCCCCATAGCCCCAAAGTCTTAACTCATTCCAGCACCAACTGAAAAGTACAAAGTCTCATCAGTGAGCCTGTAAAATCAAAACAAGTTATCTACTTGCAAGAGACAACGGTGGGAAAAAGCATTGTGTACACATTTGCATTCCAAAAGGGAGAAAAGAAATAGGCAAGAAGACAGGGTAACAGGCCCCAAGCAAGTCCAAAACCCAGCAGGGCAGACAGTACATCTTAAAGCTGGAGAATAATCTTTTTTGGCTCCGCATGACACCTCCTGGACACACTGGGGCAGAGGTAGGGCACCCAGGCTTGAGGCAGCCCTGCCCTTGTGGCAGCTCTTATGTAAGGGTTGGAGTCTGGTGCCTGAAGCTTTCCTAGGTGGGTGTTGCATGCTGTCTGTGACTCCACAGTTCTGGGGTCCAAGTGGTGGTCCTGCTCCCACAGGTCCACTAGACATTGCCCTAGTGGGGACTCTGCAGGGGCCACGCTTCCACAGCTCCAGTGGGCATTGCCCTGGTGAACACTCTCTGCAGCAGTTCCAACCCCACATTTCTGCTCTGCATTGCTCTGGTAGGGGCTCTCTATGGTAGCAGCACTGCCCTAGTGACAAGTCTCTGCCTGGGCCCACAGGCTTTCGATGACCTCCTTTGAAATCTGGGTAGAGGCTGCCAAGCTTCCGAGTTCTTGCTTTCTGCAAGCCTTAGCACCACAGAATTAGCACCACATGGACACCACCAAGGTCTATCATTTGTACCTTCTGGAGCAGGGGCACAAGCCTCACCTGGGGCCACTTACGCCACCGCTGCCTAGGGTGGCTGCAGAGCGCTGCACTGGGGTGCAGGGTGCAGAGTCTTGAGGAAGTCCTGGGCTGTGAGCCCTTGGAGAGTGCCCCAGGCCTGTCCCCTGGAACCATTCTGCCCTCTGACACCTCTGGACCTGTGATGAGAGGGACAGCCTCAAAGATTTCTGAAATGACTTCAGGGTCCTCGGTCTTCCATTTTCTTTTTCTTTTTTTTTTTTTTTTGAGACAGAGTCTCGCTTTTGTTGCCTGGGCTAGAGTGAGGGCCGTGGCGTCAGCCTAGCTCACAGCAACCTCAAACTCCTGGGCTCAAGCAATTCTTCTGCCTCAGCCTCCCAAGTAGCTGGGACTACAGGCATGTGCCACCATGCCCGGCTAATTTTTTCTGTATATTTTTAGTTGTCCAATTAATTTCTTTCTATTTTTAGTAGAGATGGGGTCTTGCTCTCTTGCTCAGCCTGGTTTCGAACTCCTGAGCTCAAACAATCCGCCCGCCTCAGCCTCCCAGAGTGCTAGGATTACAGGCGTGAGCCACCGCGCCCGGCTTCCATTTTCTTGAAGAATAGCACCTGGCTCCCTTTTAGCCATGCTCATCTTTTTAGCAAGTGATTGCTTGGCCTCAACCTTGGATTCCTTTCCCCAAAACGCTCTTTCATTCTCTACCACTTGGGCAGGCTGAAAAATTTCCACATTTTTCCTCTCTGTTTCCCTTTTCTCTACCAATTCACCATAAGCAGTTAGAAGTAACCACACAGCAGCCTCAGCACTTTGCTGCTTAGAAATTTCTTCTGCCAGATACTCTAATTCATCACTCTCAAGTTCAGCCTTCCCCAAAGCCCTCAGGCATGGACATAGTTCAGCTAAGTTCTTTGCCGGTTTATAACGAGGATGGCCTTTACTCCAGTTTCCAATACCTTGTTCCTCAGTTCCGTCTGAAAGCTTGTCAGAATGGCCTTTACTGTCCATACCAGCATTCTGGTCATGGCCACTTAACCAATCTCTAAGGAATTCCAACTTTTCCCTAATCTTCTTGTCTTCTAAGCCCTCATCACAATCTAGGCTTTTTCTAGCTTGCTCCTCCAAATTCTTCCAGCCTCTGCCCATTACCCAGTTCCAAAGCTGCTTGCACATTTTCAGATGTTTGTTACCAGTAATACCTCACTCTCGGTACCAGTTTTCTGTCTCAGTCCATTTCTCTGTTGCTTATAACAGAATACCAGAAACTGGGTAATTTATAAATAAAAGGAATTTATTTCTTACAGTTATGGAGGCCAAGAAGTCCAAGGTCAAGGGGCTGCATCTGGTGAGAGTCTGCTTGCAGGTGGGGCACTCTGTGGTGTCCCAAGGCAGCACAGAGTATCGCATGGTGACGGGCTGAGCATGCTAATGTTCTAGCTCAGGTCTCTCTTCCTCTTCTTATAAAGATACCAGTTCCCCTCCCATGGTAACCCATTAATCCATTAACCCATGAATCCATTCAGGAGCACAGAGCCCTTATGATCCAATCACTCTTAAAGGCCCCACCTCTCAACGCTGCCACATTGGGGATTAAGTTTCAACATGAGTTTTTGAAGGGGACATTTAAAACATGGCAGTGGTTTTGTTTCTCAATCTTTTAAAATCTATGACCTGGATTAGATTTTTAAAAAAAAAGCAAAACCTAAACTAAAACCTCCCTTCACCTCCCATTACGGTTTATCCCCTGTTGAAAATAAGACCAGCTAATATAAGTTATCTCCTGCTACATGTCAGACCCTAAACTAAGCATTTCAGTGCATAGATGTTCTAACTTAACCCCCCTGGCAACCCTAGAAAGTAGGTACTGTTATTATCCCCTATTTGCAGATGGGGAAAACAACTGAGAGCTTCAGTATCTTGACCCCTGAAGTTAATAAGTAATGAAGTCAAGATTGGAACTGTGATCTGATTCTAAAGACTGAGCTCTTAACCGCTGTGTAATACCGCCACACTAATTTCTGCATCTTTGGCATATTCCCCACCAGCCAACATTTGACTCCACTTACCATATATATATATAAATATATATATATTTATATATATATATGGTTTCTCGGTATGATTTTTATTTACCACATATAAAATTATAAGTCTCAGTATGCTTTTTATGACTACACAGTCTCCCTCGCCACTCCCATCTTCTTTCCCTACTAGTCTGGGTATGAGTCTTTGAGTCCAAGGTTTTAAGGTCAGGGTCCTGGAGAGATTAACTTATAATGAAGGTACAGAAAACCCAAACCATTAATGCTATGGGGACTGGGAAGGAGGACCAGGGAGTGCTTGCTAGGGGTCTGAGGACTGGCTGGATAGGAGAGGCTGATTCCTCCAGTAGCCAGGGCCATAGTTTGTCTCTAGTTTATTCCATCGTTAGATCAAAAAAGGTGGTTAGGAAACGGTTGTTACTAGAGGGCAGAGGAAAAGGTTCCAGCCCCACCGAGGAAGAGATAGGTGGTGCTGGTGGGGCCCTGTATGAGCTCACAGCCGCCCTTCCTCTCCCCAGTTATTTTTGGCCTCCGTGACCTGCAGGTTTCCTGTTAGTAGGAACAGAAGTGACAGGAACGAGTTCCTATTGCAGAAATGAAAGCCAGGAGTCCAATAACCCATTCTCCTTCTCTCTTGCTTTGGCCTATGAACCTCTCAAGGATCCAAGCATCTAGATTCTAGAAGCTGCGTTAGCACTGTAGGTGCCCCGCCAGGTTATTTCGTTTAAGCCTCATCTCATAACCCCTCCTTCGCTCCCCCACGGCCTTGCAATTCCTGGACCCCTCATTAAGCAAGTAATTACTTGCCCCTCCAGAAGCAGTTTACCCACCACCAACCCTTCCGTGCGGGTCTGGGAGCTAAAATGTGAACGAGTTGGCCCGCAAGGTGAATAGGAGACCCTGGTAGCTACATGGTTGGTCCCTGCATCACGTGGGGCCCTGCCTAATGCCTTTCCTTGCGCATGCGCCCCATTCACCGCCCAGTCCAGAACAAAGCGTAAATCCCGCCCTGCCCTCTGGCTCCGTCCCCTGCTCAGGAATCCCGCGTCCTCATTGGTGAGCTCTGGATGTGGATGTTACCCCGGCGTGGCCACGGGCTGACACCCCCCAATGATAAAATAGATAATCCACACCCAGACTGGTGCGCCTGCGAGGTGTGGCGCGAGCCCAGTTACACTCCCACACTTCTAACCGAACCTTGGAGCCCGGACCGATCCCGTCCAGACCCGGACGCTCCGGCGAGCCAGGGGAGTCACGCCCTCGGCGCTTCTGCCGGCGCCGGCGCTGGCCTGCTCGCCTGTCCTATATCGCCCCCATGGGGGAAAGGCTCGGGCGCCTCACGCCGCCCCGTCAGTATCTTTCTCTTTACCAGCCTCTCCTTGGCTCCGCCCCGAGCCGCCAGCGGGGAGGGCGGGTGGGCAGAAGCGGAGCGCCCAGAGCCCAGCGATTGCAGGGGTGCTTAATGGAAGCAGCCCTGTCACCGCCCACATGGCGAGCAGGGCCGAGCCCCCCGACGGGGGCTGGGGATGGATGGTGGTGCTCTCAGCGTTCTTCCAGTCGGCGCTGGTGTTCGGGGTGCTCCGCTCCTTTGGCGTCTTCTTCGTGGAGTTTGTGGCAGCGTTTGAGGAGCAGGCAGCGCGCGTCTCCTGGATCGCCTCCATTGGAATCGCGGTGCAGCAGTTTGGAAGTGAGTGCTGCCCCTGGATTCGGCGTCCTGCGACCCTTGGAGAGGAGAGGGGATGCGGGCGCAGGAAAGGGGAAGAGCGGGGGGTAGGGAGGGTGACGACTGAGATCTTCTCGAAGAACCCCTTCTACTTCCCCAGGCCCGGTAGGCAGTGCCCTGAGCACGAAGTTCGGGCCCAGGCCCGTGGTGATGACTGGAGGCATCTTGGCCGCGCTGGGGATGCTGCTCGCCTCCTTCGCTACCTCCTTGACCCAACTATACCTGAGTATTGGGCTGCTCTCAGGTGAGACCCTGGATGAGAGCAGGAGAGTCAAATGCTTAGATCATTGGCGTCTTGATTTTCAACTTCCTTCTGCTCCTTCCAAAAGGCTTAGGAAGAAGCTGAGGGAAAGTTTGACTAGCACTTGTGCCCCGAAGGGAATTCTTAAGAGGGATGATTAAATCGATCGCGTGGTGACAAATCAGGAAATTCAAAGATGGTGAAACCAGGTATACAAGCCCAGGGTTAGTGGGACTGAAGTGTAAAAGGAAGGATTACTGTAAAATTGTGCTAGGTACTGTGACTGTGAAATAAATATCATTATCCTATTTACAGTCAAAGAAAGGCTTTAAAAGCTTACACGACTTGGCAAGTGAAGGTCACACAGCTAGAAATGGTAGAGCTGGGGTGTAACTCCAAAGCTCTATGCTAGTTGCTTTACAAACATTATCTCTAATCCTCCACAGTCCCAGATAGTGTATGACCCCGATTTTACAGATGAGGAGATTGAGGCTAGGAGAGTAAGTAAAACACACAAAGTCACACAGCTACAAAGTGTCAGAGCCAGGATTGTAACCCAGGTCTGTGGGACTGCAAAGCAAGTGCTACTTTCTGCTGCTGGGATTACTGGATGCCCTGAGCTTCCTAAGAGTCCCCAACTCCCGTTTCTTCCTTTTTGACAGGGTCTGGCTGGGCCTTGACCTTCGCTCCGACCATTGCCTGCTTGTCCTGTTACTTCTCTCGACATCGATCCCTGGCCACCGGGCTGGCACTGACAGGCGTGGGCCTCTCCTCCTTTGCATTTGCCCCCCTTTTCCAGTGGCTGCTCAACTACTATGCCTGGCGGGGGGCCTTACTGCTGGTGTCTGCCCTCTCCTTCCACCTGGTGGCCTGTGGTGCTCTCCTCCGCCCACTCTGCCTGGCTGAGGACACTGCTGTGGATGGCCCTTGGGCCCAACTCACCTTCCTCCTCCATCATGGCCCCTTCCTCCGTTACACTGTTGCACTCACCCTGATCAATACTGGCTACTTTATTCCCTATGTCCACCTAGTGGCCCATCTCCAGGACCTGGGTTGGGACCCACTACCTGCTGCCTTCCTCCTATCAGTAGCTGCTATTTCTGATCTCGTGGGGCGTGTGGCCTCTGGGTGGCTGGGAGATGCAGTCCCAGGGCCTGTGGCACGACTCCTGATGCTCTGGACCACCTTGACTGGGGTGTCACTAGTCCTGTTCCCTGTCGCTCAGTCTCCCACTGCCCTGGTGGCTCTGACTGTGGCCTATGGCTTCACATCAGGGGCCCTGACCCCAGTGGCCTTCTCCGTGCTGCCTGAACTGGTAGGGACTGGAAAGATTTACTGTGGCCTGGGACTGCTGCAGATGGTAGAGAGCCTCGGGGGACTGCTTGGGGCTCCTCTGTCAGGTAAAGGGAATGGGGTTACCAGGTGGGCCAGGGCTTCCATGTTGCACAGTTGGGGGAGGGAACTATTCCCCTTACAGTGTATGTGAATATTGTCCTCTGGTATGGTACAGTATACACCCTGCATGGCCAATCATAGCAGCCCTGAAATGGGTCCATGGGGCAGAGAACTTGGGGCTGGAAAGGTCTGAGTGGAAAGACAAAGAGGAGCTAGGTGGAACTCTTGGCAGGGCACCTACAGCTTGGGTTTTCTGAGGATGTGGCTGAACCTGGCCAGACATAATGTCTTCCCTCTCCTTTGGCCCACTGGGCCCCAGCCCTGGTGTCTGGGCTTCCTGGTCAAAGTTCTACAGGCTCAAAGTGCCAAAACTTTCACACCTTTAACATTTTCCTTTTACCCATTAACTGAAAGTATAGAAGGGTCACAGTTGCCAGAAAGAAAAGCACAGGTGCTTGACTCCATCTGGATCTCCAGCTCCCTGCGGGCTTGTTTGGAGGTCCTTACTGAAGGCAGGAATAGGTAGTTGAAATTACCTTTTGAGGCCTCTTTGGGAAACCAGAGTTCTCGTGTTCATCCAACCCTACCTTGAGAGCTCCATCTCCTCCAAGATGACGGGTATATTCCCTCCACCCAAAAATGTGACTGAGCCATCAGCCCCAGCAAACAGATCACCCATGTGTATTATTTTTCCCTCTTGAACCTAGGCTACCTTCGGGATGTGACGGGCAACTACACGGCTTCATTTGTGGTGGCTGGGGCCTTCCTTCTTGCAGGGAGTGGAGTTCTCATCACTCTGCCCCACTTCTTCTCCTGCTTCTCAGCTACTGCATCCAGGTGCCAGGAACTTGTCACAGACGCACTGGATACCAAAGTCCCCCTGCCCAACGAGGGACTGGGAGAGGACTGAACTCCACAAAGAGGCAGTCATGCCCAGAAAGCCAGAGTTTGACAGCTCCAGGTCTGCCCCATTTTGGCATCCCTAGAACCACAGTGCCTTACAATTCTTATTCTGCTCGCCCCCAGAGCAGGCCTGGAGCTCCTGCAGTGTGTGTGCCAACCCTTTGTATTTTGTTGAGGACCTGTGTTTCTCCTCCTTTGCTCCTCCAATCTTTTCTTGTTTATTTGTTTTTTTTCTTTTATTTTCCCCCCCAACCTTTTCTAAAAGATCTAGGAGTTCTGAAGGATCCAGGAGTTCCGGCTCCACAATTATGAAAATCAAAGGCCAAGACGTATCACATTTTACATAAAATCTCTAGTATTGCCTCCTAAGTTTCTTCTCTGAAGACAGATGTTTGGGAAACAAGAATTGTCCCCTTGAGATAAAACTGAATAAGGAAATAATCATAACCTCAAAAAGAGCTGGGGCCCATATGCTTGGGTTGGCTGGCTGGAGTCATAACTAGGAGTAGAGAAGAGGTGTCCAGAAGCTCTGGTGACCCACAACATTTTAAGCCTGGACTCTGCTCCCTGAGCCACAGTACCTACTACCCACACATCCCCTCCTCTTACCCAATTCTTATGACTTAGAAAAGAAATTGAAAGAATGGTGAGGATATGGGGTATATGTGAAGGGGAGAAAGCTGATAAAGCTGAAGTCTGGGCCTAGGATTCCTATATTTCCCTCAGGCCAATAGAAGGAGACTGAAATGCAGGAAAGAGTCGGGGAGGTGTGGATACTAGGGTAAAGAAAATGAGGGTGGGGCAGATAGCACCCATGAGCACCTTCCACCTCCAGCAACAAACAAACCGACTGGCAGACAACTTCTCAAAGATGCCCCGTTATGGCAAGGACTTGGGCAAAGAGAAATGGCCACCTTCAGGGCCTACTGGGATCCTGTTCCTGGCAGCCAGCCTTTTTTGATACTAAAGCAGAATGTTTTGAGGGTCCTAGATTGGCTAATAGTTGGAGCTTTCAGGAAAACTGGGTAGGAATTCTTTATTGGGGGAGGGACTCAAACAAGGAAATGATCAACAAGTGGTGTCCAGAGCGGAGTGAGGGCCTCCTGGGGAGAGCAGGGCAACCTGCCCAACTGGGACTGGGAGCAGCTCCCCCATCTCAGGAGGAGGAGTGGCTGGAGGTGAGGCTGGACGGCAGGAGGGCAGCGCCCTGGGCAGCCCCACGTAGATGAAACTGCCGGAGAGGATGAAGGAGCTGCACACGAGGAAAGAGGCAGTGAAGTCTCCTGTCTCATCTCTTAGGAAGCCTGAGGATGGGTGAAGGAATTTAGAGGCCTGGGACCCAAGGGGCAGAGGATATCTGTAATCGGATCTGCAGGCTCAAGCCCTTACCTGACAAGGGGGGACCCAGCAGCCCCCCGAGGCTCATCAGCATCATCATCAGCCCGGTGGCCTGCACCACACCTCCAAGGCCCACCAGCCCAGGGAGCACGCCGAAAACCAGCGGGGCGAAACTCCCGGCGCTAAGGCCGTAGGCCATAGCCGCGGCCAGCAGGGGACCCCCCCAGTTCCCCTCGCTCCCCACCACAGGCACCAGTCCCACCACTAGCAGCCCCAGCCCTGTCAGAGCCCCGAACACGGCCAGCAGCCGCGGGAGGGGCACCCAGCCCTGGTCCGCCAGCCACCCGCAGACCAGCCGGGCGCCCGCATCCCCCACCGCGGCCACAGCCACCACCAGCGCTGCCCCGTACCCCCCCAGGCCCCGGTCTAAAGCGTGGGGAGCCAAGTGCACGTAGGGAACGAAGTACCCGCCCCCAATCAGGGCCGTGCCCAGAGCAAAGACTGAGAAGGCCCGATGTGTGAAGAGACCCAGGCCGAGGGCAGCTATGGGGCCGCGGGGTGGGGCCGGGGCGTCTCCAGGGAGGGTCAGAGGTCGCAACAGGGCGCCACAGGGAGTGAGGTGGAGGGTGATGGCGCCAAGGAGGAGTAGGGCGCCCCGCCAGCCGAAAGTATCAAGGAGGAATTGCAAGGCGGGCGCCAGGAGCAGCGAGGAGGCCCCGTTGCCCGTGAGCGCCAACCCCACCGCCAAGACTCGACGGCGGGAGAAGTAACGCGAGAGGGTACCGAGGGCTGGAGCGAACACCAGGGCCCAGCCGGAACCTGCGAATGAATAGGACGGGATGAGGGCAGGTACCGGGGATGCCCGCGCCAGCATTCCCAGCCCTGCTTCCTGCGGGAGGCCTCCGCCTCGTTCACTCATCCAGCCCCCAACAAGGTCCCCTCCCCACCTTCACCCCTGAAGGGCCCGGGCGTCCCACTCCCCTCACCTGCGAGGAGGCCCAGGCCGAGGTAGAGGTGCACCAGACTGCGGGCGAAAGCCGAGAAGACGAAGCCCAGCGAGGTAAGGACGCCCCCAACCATCACCACCGGGCGCGCCCCCCACCGTGTGCTGAGGGCGCTGCCCACTGGGCCTAGAAGTGGGCTGAGTTAACGGAAGACACGCCCCTGGTCCCCAAAACGCTAACATCTCCCATTGACTGCTTGCCTGGCTTAAAACTCCACCCCCCGCCTAACAGTTCCTCCCCTTGACCTCAAGAACCACTTTTTTCTAGAACTTGGCTCCAAAGGTCGCCCTTTCTCAGGTGGTCTGGTAATCGGGTGGGCCTCCCACCCCCACATTCAAGGCCTCTCCACCGGGTTCCCGCCTCCCGCCTTCGGCCTCGGGGCCCCCCTCACTGGCTGCCTGCTGTACGGCCAGGGCCAGGGCGCTGACCCACGCAGTCTCCTGGGCGCTTCGGTCAAAGTGCTCGGCGAGGTCAGGGAGGGCAAGGCCCAAGGAGCGTAATAGCCCGTAGGAGAGCCCGTTCACCGCGAAGGCTGTGGCTGCCACCACCCAGCCCCAGCCCCCGTCCGGGGGTCCGACGGGCTTGGGGGTCATCACCGTCTGGCTGGGGTGGGGAAACACCTGTGAGTGAAGTCTCCACGCCTTTGCCTCCGCTAGGGAGCTGGCATCCCTGAGATCCAGCCTCTGGCTGCTTGCCCAGGGCGGGCACGTCACCCGGGCACGATAGTGCGGGGGCGGAGGGAGCGGGAAGCAGGCCTAGGGATAGAACTCCTAGGTCCGCGTGAGGTACCGGGACCCAGGACTGCCCGATCCCCCAGGCCCGGGGCTCCCCCTCCCACACACACTCCTCACCCCTTACCCGACCTCTCCGGGCGGTGGGGGAAGGGGAAGGGCGAGGAACGGTTCTGCCGGTTTTCGCGCCGCTTCCCAGGCGACGGGGCCCGGGAAGGAAGCGAGTGCAGAGATGGAGCCCAACTTGGACGAGTTCTCTCCGTAAACAGAGATCACCACAGGGGCCCGAGCCACCTGGGACACCGGGGATACGGAGGGCGGGGGCGAGCTGAGACCGTCAGCCAATCCGCGGAGCCGCGGATGAGGCCAGACGCCAGTCCCACGGGGATTAAATTATATATACACACACGCACACCCTCCAACCCCTAGGAAGGGAGCGGCGAGGAATGAAGGCCGCAGGGCCCAGCCTGGCTCGCTCCCACGCACCTGCCGGCTGCTGGGCACAGAAGAGACGCGTGGATTGCAATCCCCAGCAAGCCCGGGCTCCCTGCCGATGCTCGGAAATCGGAGGCAGTCCCCAAAGCCTGAGGGGATGAGTAGTTTTATTCTCAGGAATGTGGCTGAGGACCAGGTAAATCTCGGAGATCAAATCACAGACCTCTACTGGGTGCCTGCTCGGTGCTCAACAATAACGTGCCCTGAAGAACGGAGAGAAGGAACAGGAAGGACTCCCTTAATATGAAGACCTGTGGCGTGGCAGGCGCTCTTTACCCACGTTATCCTTTTATCCTTACAATAACCCTACGAAGAAGGTGTCATCCGGATTTTGTAGATGTGGTTACTGAAGCTCAGGGGGAAAAAATGGTGGAAATATTTGAATTTAGGTCTGTCCAACTGCAAACTTTACAGGGAGAAAAATCCTAGAACTGAAATGGAATCTGCCACAATTGAGGGAAACATTATGGAGATCGCTGGAAAGGGCAGAACCTTTGCAGAGCCAGAGAGCTTATGATTCTATAACAAAATAGGGGTCAGTGAAAATAGAAAGGATCCTTGAGATCAGAATCTCTAAAAACTCAGGTTAGAATTTTAAAAGCAAAGTAAGAAATCAGAGAATTGAACCCAGATATTGATTTCTTGGAAATCTTTATCCCTTTATAGAAACTATCCTTTTTTTTTTTTTTTTACAGGTTTACATTGTTTTACCTCACCTGTTTGAAACCAGAGAAGTGTTCTTTGGTTTAATTATTAAACATAGAAAATTCAGCAACTTTGTTTGGAGCATGCATCAGCTGACAGCCACATGATGGCAGTGTTTCCAAATTGTTGAGAAGAAAAGCAAGCCGGCTTCTTAAGTAGTCAAACTGTAAATCTAAAAAGCAGCATGACCTTCCATGGCTCTGTATTGCCTGTAGGAGGAAATATCAAATGTCTCTACTTTGTGTTTAAGGCCTTTTGCAATAATCAATGATAGACCTAGACAACCTTTCCTCTCCATCTCCCTCCCTTCCCTCTTGCACCCTTCCATCTGCCATTAACTTCTCACCTGCTTTATGGACATGCCTAGCTTTATCTTAATCCTGGATCTTTGCATATGTCATGCTTTCTGCTTGAAACATACCGGTTGGGGTACAGGAATCCGTGAAAACTTAAGGTCCTGCCCAATGCTCTGGCACACGCCTGTAGTCCCAGATACCCAGGATGCTGAGACAAGAGGACCACTTGAGCCCAGGAGTTGGAATCCAGCCTGGGCAACACAGCAAGATACCCTGGTTTTCAAATATATATATATCCTGACACATACACCTTAGGAAAGTGGCCTCACTGGTTTCCCCAGCCTGGAGTACTGTTGTGAAAGCCACCAGGGAGGTGGAGCCAGCAGGTCCTCAGCCACCTGGGAGAGCAGGGAGCCCTCTTCCTGAGAAGGCTGGTGAGGACTCTGCTCCAAACTGAATGAGGCCAAACACCACTGTCTCCCTGCAGTGAAGTAGAAGTGCAGGGCGGTCAAATAGGAGACTGGGCCCTCGGGGTCTGGGAGTTGTACCCAGTGAAACCAAGCACCTTTACGGGATACTTATGAACCCAGAGGACATCCCAGAGCCCAGAGACTGGGGTGATTAGTTGTGAAAGGGTACATTCTTTTTCTACCTCTTATTCCCTATGTTCTTAGCCAAAATTGTTCATGACGGTAATATAGCACAAAGAATGGAAGAATGGACTCCCAAGCTAGACTTCATGGGTTCAAATCCCAGCTCTACCACTTATTAGCTGTATGAATATGAGCAAGATACTCAACCTCTCTGTGCCTCAGTTTCCTCATCTTTAAAATAGGAGTAATAATAATAGCTACCTGATGGGTTGTTACAAGAATTAAATGAGTCACTGTGTATACATGTTTAAGTAAGTGCACACATATGATATGTTAGGCCTCATTGCTGTCACTGTTGTGACTCAAGAAATCTGGCAGACCATACGACACTGCCACCTATTTCCTACCTGGCTACTTCTACTAGCTCCTCAAGCTCAAGGAATCACATTGGTCTAGTGAGTTCCCAGTGGAACCACATGGGTTATAAAATTTGAATACCTATAAAGAGATTAAATGGAAGTTTTCATTTTTTTCTTGTGGTGAGTGATTTCTTCAGCATTTTCCAGAGTTCATGAGAAAATGCTGGTCTCCCTATTTTGTGTTTTGTTTGTTTGTTTGTTTGTTTGTTTGTTTGTTTTTGAGATAGAGTCTTGCTCTGTTGCCCAAGCTAGAGTTCCGTGGCATCATCATAGCTCACAGCAACCTCAAACTCCTGGGCTCAAGCCATCCTCCTGCCTCCCAAATAGCTGGGACTAGAAGCATGCACCACCACGCCCCACTAATTTTTTCTATTTTTAGTAGAGACGGTGTCTCACTCTTTCTGAGGCTGGTCTCAAACTCCTAACCTCCAGCAATCCTCCTGCCTCAGCTTCCCAGAATGCTAGGATTACAGGCGTGAGCCACAGCAGCCAGCCCCTATCTTGACTCTAAAAACAAAAGAGAAGAAAGGAGTCAAAGTAAATTTTATTCATTGACTCCTTCATATAAAATATTTATAGACATCTACATGCCAAGGGCTATGCTGAAGGCTAGGGATACAAATATAAATAAGACACAGTCTCTCCTCTGTCAGCCCTCATCATCAAATCAGAGGAACAGCCACAGAAAGAAAAGAAATCTCTGCACAAGGAGAGGGACACATACACCCTAGAGTGGTACATGGGAGGAAGTGGCTAATTTTGCTGGGCCCTGCTAGGAAGATTCACAGAGGAGGATCCCCTTGAGCTGGGTCTTGAAGGATGAGTAGGAGTTTGCCAGATGGGTGCGTGGGCAGGGGCATTCCAGGCAAAGGGAGCAACTTGCGGAAAATCACAAAGGCATGAACCAGCTTGGCACACTGTTTATTGTTTGGAGAGCTGTAAATAGCCACTGTGTAGAGAACAGAGAGTGTGTAGGAGAGTAATGTAGGATGAAGTTGCTAGGCCAGAGGGTCCCTTCTGAAAGGCCTTGAAGGCCAGGCTAAGGAATTTAAATGTTTTTCCAAAGACCTATACTTTTCAAAAATTTCCGCTGCAGTAGCATTCACTCATACTGGAAGTTGAACACAGAGGGGAGAGGACTCATTGTGCAGTCAGAGAGGTAAGGAGACTATGGGGTTATAGACCTTTTGCAGGTAGGAAATTCCTTTGAACTATCTTGTTTTACGTTGAAACTTCATGTGGAATTTTGAATGCTACTTTTTATAACAATCTTTGATACATGTTTTCATAGGAAAACAAGGCTTTAAATTACTAGATAAATTATTTAACTTTTCCCCTCAAGTCTTCAAGAAAAAATATAACTTTCCAGGAAGGTATACATATTTATTCCAAGGTGGTGTTGTCCCTGGCACATTGCCACTAGGGGTAGCGGGAGCCACTGATGGCACAGCACGGCGTCCTCTGGGAAGTCGTCCCTGACCGTGCCAGCTCCTAATCTGCCTACGTGAACCCCCCTCAGAGCACCTCTCAGCCTGCAATGAAATCATCCATTTTCGTCTTCTGTGATTCATCCTGCATGTTGCCCTTATACCATGAGGCCCTGGACCTTGCGTTATTGATCTCTGGATCTTTGACGCCCAAAGATGCCAAAGGTGAGTGATGGAATCACTGAATGAGAGAAACACTAAACAGTGGAATCATTGAATGAGTGGACTCAGTGCCTGGTGCTCCCCAGGATGTAGCAATATCACAAGAGGGAGTCACTGATGGACCAAACTAATGATGCCTGCCCATGTGAAGAAAGCCCCAGAAGCGGATGCTGAGTCAGTTAGTGTCTTTAAGCAGATCACAGAGCGGGTCAAGCACTGTATATGATTTGCTTTGGCGACTACGGGATCTGGGCATCTGTGTTCATGAACTCTAGAATTGCTCTGGGGCTTTCTTGTGGGAGTCCCTGCTGGAGGTTCCTGGGGCCTCTGGAGCCAAACCTCAGGAAATCCCTGAACCAAGCCCAGCTATCCCTGCCACACACCCACGGGGCTCCCTCTGCCGAAGGCGAAAGGGAAGGAAGGGCGCAGGTGAGGATGGAAGGCATTACCCACAGGAAACATTGCTCGATTTGAGGTTCTCAAAAATACGGGGCTTTCCAGTGTTTGGTCAGCCAATCTTGGGCTTCTAAGACCAAACAGAGCTGCCTCTCACCCCTCACGCCCCAGAACCCTCCCCTTCTCCAGCTCACCCAGAGACCAGGCCGTGTCAAGTGAGCGTCGATTTCAAAGCCCAGACCCAGGGCCTGGGAAAGTGGAAAAACAAAGGTCAGACTTTGTGGCCCGGGACCAAGGGAGCACATCCACTGAGATGCTCTGAAATGGGGGTGGCTGATGAAGCAAGAGGGCCAGGGAGCTCATCGTGTGCCAGGAAGAAGTATGCTTGGATGTCCGCATCAGTTGAATGAGCAGAGAACAGAGCTGAGTGCCCTGAGCCTTGTGTCGGGATTGGGACTGGGGTAAGGACTTTGCTGAGTCTGGCGCTCTGGGGAGGCTGGCGACAGGGTTGGTGCAGACAAGACGGAGCTGAGGCTGGAGCCAAGGCCTGGGATGGGATGGGAGCCCTACCCCACGTTTCTCCTCTCCTACCCCCTCTACCAAATCTGTCTTCAGTGCCTCTTCCCTGCTCTCTGTCACCACCACCTTCTCATCCCCCTGAGAACCTGATTCCTGGATTTCTCCCACCAGCCCAGTCTCCAGGGCAGGAGTTCAGGGACAGTGGGGGAAGTGCACAGCTCAAGGCTTTGAGCCTGGTATGTGTGACTTAATATGCAAATGTGTCTTGTCTGGCATATTCTGGTCTGGGACTTTGGCCAACCTCTATGTCAAAGTTCTTAGTTGTAAGCCATGAGCTTACTAATGCTGCCTTATTTAAGGAAAGAAATGATTTATTGCAGGATACTGCATAGCTCACAAGAAGGCAACAGAACTAGGTTTGGCAGGAGCACAGATTGCCACAAGCCTAAATGGGTTGCTAAAGCCGCTGCTGTCACCATGGGACACTAGATGTCACTGCTGGCAGCCATCTACAGCCAGCTGGCCTAGAAACAGCTGCTGTTTCATGCCACTGCTCAGAAATGTTCTCTGCTTCTGTGCTCCACAAGCTCCCAAGTCCAAGTCCAGAGCTGTGGTCCTGACCTCCCGCACCTGGGTCACATGCTGTCATCCTAGCTGGAAGGGGCACCAGAAAGGGAGGCCCTGGTGTTTTCAGTGTCTACAGGCAGATGTGTTCTGCCTCCCATCAAAAACAATAAGGTGGGGGATGTCTCAAAGGAAGAGGTTTAGGCCCAAAGTGTCCTAAAACCTGTTTTAGCCCAACTAAAACAGATTAATAGAACAGGTATGGAATTCGAATTGGATCTGATGAATTACTTTTTTTTCTTTTTTTTCCATGGTCTAAAATGGATGGCAGGACTGGTGAATTATTAACAGCATAGTTCTTGAGTCCCAACTCCAACAGTTTCTAGGCATCTAGAAAAAGGGGAAAAGACTTCAAAGGATTGTTGGTGACACTTTCAGTGAAGTAAAGCTTGGAAAGGACACAGCACAGCTCCAGGCTCATGGCAGGCATTCTACAAAAGCAGGTTCCCTTTCATTTCATTTCATTTCATCTCATTTCTTGGCCACAGGTAGTTACCTGTTCATCTCTACTCCAGTCCAATCTCTATTCCAAGTCCCTATGTTCCTCCTGTCTTGATTTGAGAGAGGGAGTCAGACCAGAAGGGGGCAGGAGGTGATGTCATTTCCTCTCTGCTGTCCCAACCTCTCGGCTACCTCTGAGTTTTATGGGGTCCTTTGTCTGCCTTCCCAGTCCCTGCCTGGGACCTGGACGTCTGATCTAAAGAACTCGGTCTCTTAGTGGACATGCTGACAACCCCTACATCTGTCATTAGGGCTGCAGCCGCCCTGCCTGGCCAGAATCTCTGCTGACTAAGTTCAACCAGGACCAGAAGCCAAGGTGGGAGGGGACAGAGAGTCAGATAACAGGTTTTCCTGCAGCCCGAGGGATGTAAATTGGACATCCTGGAGGATCTAAGGTATGCTAGGCGAGTTTTGGGGGCCAAGCAAGCAGAGAGTTCCTGTTTCCTTTCCCCAAGGCAGAAATGCCTGTGTGGACACTGGGAGGAGTTGGGTGGGGACTGACCAAGCCCTGGGAAAGTCCCCAAAGCCACAGGAGTGTCTCTGAGCTAAAGCGGCTGTGAGTGGCTACTGCTAATTCCACACAAATTCCTCTTGTCCCTGCACAGGGTGAATCCTTTTTCTTCCAGTGCAATCACTTTGGAGAGTTCCTCTTGTCTGCCACAAATCTCCTTTGTCTCTGCCCACATCTCAATGTTATTTCCTCTGCAAAGCCTTCTTCTGCCTCTCCTCTACTCTCAAAGCATTCTGTATTCCTGGGCAGCATCTCTTCCTAAGCGTTCTGTAAAGAAGAATTTAAAATGTCAGGACCATCCCCTCAACTCCTTATGCAAAGGGAAGGTCAAGCCTGGAGGCTGAGTCATGCAACACCCGCTTCCAAATGAATAGCTGTTACTAACATTATGTATTTTGGAATTGTAAAAGGCCTCGGGCATCTACAAGAACTGCCCCCACAGATCATTCATAAGGAAATTCTTTGCTAGCCTCCCATAAACAAGGACATGCATATTGTAGCTTTAGGTCTGTAATCTAAGCCTACCTCCTAACACTAAAGTCTGTTCAATTCCACACTGATAATGTTGATTTCAAACTTATCTTTCCAGGTGCAGAACAGAGACCAGACGAGATCAATCATTCCTCCACCCACCCAGAGACATCCGCATAATTGATTCTTCCTTTAGTCCCTTTTTCTCTTCAAACATTCGAGTATCATATGTAAAATGCAGATTTACTGAGCGCTAACTAGAGCCTCACAAGAATGTGCCATTTTGTGCCATTTGCCTCACTGTCACCCCCATCCTCCTTTTTCTTTCTTTCTTGCCCCTTAAATACTGAGTTCCCAAATCCCTCTTTGGAGGGCACAGGTCACAGATGCTTCCGTGGTTTGTACTTTTCCTGGACGTGTTCTCAAACTGTGGCTTAATAAACCTCCACTGACTGAGATCTTTGCCTCAGTCACTTATTTGGGGTTGTCCGTTCCGTCTCTCTATCCCATGCAGACAAATAGCTTTACCCCGCTTGATCCACCTCCACCTCCAGCTCTCGTCACATCTTTCTTTCCTCAATTCACGACCAGGAGTCCCTCAAAATGGGACTGACCCTAGTTTAAAACACATTCGTGAGGGAGTAGTGTCGGGGTCTCACCTAGAGGGAAGTCACGTGGAGAGGTGAGGTGAGGCTTTGGGCACCTCATCAGTTGGGTACCTAGGAGGAGCATCCCGATTGATGGGTGATGAGCTTACCCTTCCCTGGGCTCAGGGATCTTGGAGGCAGAAAGTTGGTGCCAAAGGCCCTAGAGCATATGTTTCAGGACAGTGACCAGTGAGTGCTGAGAGCAGCGAATAGCAGGATGGGCTAAGACCTGAGCTCCAGGATACATAAAGCCTGGTGTTCTTAGGCGCCTCGTGGTTTCTGGGTTTATTTCCCTGTTGGCCTTGAGGAGGGCCGATTTGTTCCCTGAGAATCTAGGGCTTAGGGCTAAAGCTTTCCAAGTGCTAACAGAAATGCTAAAAATATGAAAAAGTTATTGATTTGAAAATACCGAAAAACCCCTGAAAATCTAAAATAATAAACGTTTAAATGTTTAAATAAGTGTCTATTATCCATTTCTTTGTTAAATTTTGTGTTCTTAAATTTTCATTACATTGGAAAACAATTAGGAGGTTGGCTTTTCTCACTTCCCATGATTTCCTAAATATTCATCATAATTGCTGAAAAATCAGAGCCAATCACAGATTTTTTTTTTTTTGAGACAGAGTCTCGCTTTGTTGCCCAGGCTAGAGTGAGTGCTGTGGCGTCAGCCTAGCTCACAGCAACCTCAGACTCCTGGGCTCAAGCAATCCTTCTGCTTCAGCCTCCTGAGTAGCTGGGACTACAGGCATGCACCACCATGCCCGGCTAAATTTTTCTGTATATATACATATTTTTAGTTGTCCAGATCATTTCTTTCTATTTTTTAGTAGAGACAGGGTCTCGCTCTTGCTCAGGCTGGTCTCGAATTCCTAACCTTGAGCGATCCGCCCGCCTCCGCCTCCCAGAGTGCTAGGATTACAGACGTGAGCCACCGTGCCCGGCCCCAATCATAGATTCAATGAGTTCCTTGTAGACAAATAAGTTTTTCAAGTAATGAACATCATTTTAAGATTTTAAGCAGCAAAAATCTTTTAAAATCTTAGCAAAAATATTGCATTGAGTGTTGAATGTGAGTGCATTTTAATACATTCAATATTGAGAGGTAATATAGTGTGGTGGGAAGAACATGAACCCTAGAACCAGACTGCCTGGGTTCAAGCTCTGGCTTTGGGACTCGCCAGCCAGGTGACCCGGAGCAAATTATTTAACCTCTCTTTACAATATTTCCCTCATCCATTCAAAGATGATGACTGTGTGTCATGGCTCACGCCTGTAACCCCAGCACATTGGGAGGCTGAGGCAGGAGGATTACTTGAGATCAGGAGTTCAAGGTTATAGTGAGCTATGGTCACCCCACTGCACTCCAGCCTGAGGAACAGAGTGAAATTCAGTCTCTTAAAAAAAGAAAAAAATATGTGAAAATAAAGGTTCCTGCTTTTGCAAAAAAAAATGATGATAATTGATAATTGCTATGGTCTGAATGTTTGTGCCTCCCCAAAATTTATATGTTGAAATTGACTCCCCAGTGTAATAGTATTTAGAGTTGGGGACTTTAGGAGGTGATTGGGTCATGACGATAGAGCCCTAATGAATGGGATTAGTGTCTTTATAAAAGAGGCCCAAGAGAGCTTGTTCACCCCTTCTGCCATGTGACGACACAGCGAGAAGGCACCATCTATGAAACAGAGTAAGCCCTCACCAGACACCTAATCTGCTGGCTTCCCAGCCTCCAGAACTGTGAGCAATAATACATTTCCACAGTTCATAATTTCCCAGGTTAAGGTATTTTGTTATAGCATCCTGAATGGACTAAGAACAGTAATACTAGTACCTTGTTCCTATCAACACAACCTGTTAGGGTTGTTGTAAGCATTAAATGAGTTAATATTTGCAAAGTTTTTGGAACAATTCCTAGCAAGAAACACTATTTAAGGGTTTGTTTGTTTAAATAAATAAACAAATGTAGCAGAAGTTTTGATCTCTGAGTATTTGCATGAGTAATTATGAAGTTTCCATCCCAGTTCACCTGGCAAGAGAACCTAAGCAAAGTATTGTGTTACAGACTTAGGCAACAGCAATGAGAGGAACCAGGAACCAGGTACACTTGTGCTTTCAGCATAGAGACAAAATAAAAAGGGCCCCAAGGAGAAGGGAAAACTCAAGGACCGGAAAGCTGCTGTGCAGTTCTTTTGTTTTGTTTTTTTAAAGACAGGTTCTCACTCCATCACCCAGGCTGGAGTGCAGTGGCATAATCATAGCTCACTACAGCCTCAAATTCCTGGGTTCAAGTGATCCTCCTGCATCAGTCTCCCAAGTAGCTAAGACTACAGGAGTGCCACCACACCCAGCTACTTTATTTATTTTTTTTTAGAGATGGAGTCTCGCTATGTTGCCGAGGCTGGTCTTGAACTCCTGACCTCAAACAATCTTCCTGCCTCATCCTCCCAAAGTGCTGGGGTTACAGACATGAGCCACTGCACCTGGTCTGCTGTCCAGTTTTAGTGCCTCTCCCACCTGAGCTAACACAGGGAGTTTCCAAGTTTGGTTTCATTAAGGATGCTGTCCTAACTCACCCCAAATCTAATTTTCCATTTCAGCACTGACCTGCTGGATTTTTGTGCAATCTTTGGCTCTGTTGACCACCCCACCCTATGCAACACATATACCTCTGTGACTCTACCTCTTTCCTCTCCAATCTCTGACTATCTTTCTCACTTTTACCTTTGTCTTTGTCTCCAGTGATGAGTCTAAATTCCCATGATCCCATTCAGTATTGCAGATGGTGGTGAGAACTGGCAGTGCCCAGAAGGCTCAGTGGTGTTCTGCTACTGCCTGCCCTGAACACAGGGAAGGACATGTTGGCCTTGAGTCACAAGCCCTTTAGGAGAGTATAAGCAGTGTACTCAATGGCAGTGTAAACCATCTCTATTAATTAAGACATTTCTGGCTGCAAGTACCAAAAGAATACCACTTAACTTGACTAAACGATAAGAAAATATATATTGTCTCATGTCTTCGTCTGTTTGGGCTGCTGTAAAAAAAATACCATAGGCTGGGTGGCTTAGAAACAACAAAAATTTATTTCTCACAGTTCTGGAGCCTAGGAAGTCCAAGATCAAGGGAAATGCTGATTGGTGTCTGGTGAAGGACCACTCCTGGATCAGAGATGTCTTCTTTCTGTGTCCTCATGTGGCAGAAGGAGGCAAAGGAGCTCTCTGGGGCCTGTTTTATAGAAACACTAATCCCATTCATGAGGGCTCCACTCTCATGACCTAACCACTCCCAAAGGCCCCACCTCTGAATGCCATCACATGAGGCTTTAGGATTTAACATACGAAGGAGGGACACAAACAGTCTGTAGCGTCTCACATATCAATAAAACTAAAAGGTAGGAACACTCCAAGACTAGCTTATCAGTGGCTCAACAACATCATGAAGGAATCAGGTTCTTCCCATAGTTTCAGTCTACGGCCCTCAGTTTTAGCTTTTTCCCCTTAAGGTTGCAACATGGCTGCTGCAGTTTCAGATATGGCATCTGGGCATAACAGTGTGCAGAGGAGAAGGAGCGTATCTCTTCCAGTGCGTCCTGCTTAGCAGTAAGGATATCTTCCCCTCCAGCCCCCAGCAGGCCGTCCTTTACCCATTGCCAGAATTGTACCACATGTCTATGATGAGACAGCCACTGACAAGGGGGATGGGACCATCGTGACTGATGACTGACTGACGTTCGTCAGGTCCTGCCTCTGGGACTGAGCTAGAGTGAGCCTCACCTGAAGTACATATCTATATGGAGTAGGTGAATTCCTAAATATCAGTTTTGATCAGTTAGGAAAGAGGAAAAAGTTAGAGTCAATGCTGCATAGAAAACCAAGAGTGCTGACAAAACCATCCATGAACTGTCTCTTGGTGCCTGAAAGGACTCGGGGAGGTTGGAAAACCAAAGATTACTCTGAAGGGGCCCATTCCTGGGAAGCTTATGGGGTTTTTTTTATTTGTTTGTTACTATTAATGTGATTTGTACTCTCTGATTTCTTCCACCAACCCCTTCCTCCCCCACCACATATACGCACAAGGAGCAGGAAGAAACACCTACACTATGTGTGAAGAACCTGGCATCATATCTGGCAGGAAGTGGGCACCAATGTAGCAGCAATAAATAAATTTATATCTCTCTTCCCCGGCCTGGATGACTACAGTCACATTCTAACTAGTATCCCCACACCATTTAGATACTACAATGTTGATAGAACCGGCTTCCAGGTTCAGGCAGGGAAGTAGGGTGATTCTCAGGCAGGAGGAGGCAGAGTATGTGTGACTCAACCCCTCTTCTTGTCTTTAATGAGAGTGATGGGGAAGATCTTGCCTTTAAGAAAGGGGACATCCTGAGAATCTGGGAAAAGCCTGAAGAGAAGTGTTAGAATGAGAAGGGCAATGAAGGCAAAGGTGGGATGATTCCAGTCCCTTGTATTGAGAAGACTTGCCTCTGCCTAAATATTGGCTCTCATTGGAGGTCGTGAACTGGCAAAGGTCTTGGGAATAACATGCATGGTCAGAGGGTAGGAGAGTGTTGTGGCAAATGAGGCCACTTCCTATTCGGTCACGTCCTAGTCACTGGATCAACGGAACCCAGTGAGGACTTCAGCTCAACAAACAGTTTTGCTGACATATGGGAACAACCATTCTTAGTTTTTTGCAACTGCCATCTATACAATTTATCTGTAGATGTTAAAGGCAATCTGGTTTATATAAACATTTTATTCTGTTCCTTGGGATCTTCTGGAACAGAATTACTCCTTTTCTAGTTTCAGTTCACCACGGTCAAGTTCTGAAACTGGAGAGTTTTTTGGGTTAACTTCTGAATTGGCTAGTTTTAGCTGGTAGTGCCTATGCCTGGGTGTATGGAAGGAATAGGTATTTTGCCCCCTCATTCTTAGACCGTGCAAATCGACCTGGGGTAAACTGACCGAGTTAGGAGAGGTGCCCACTGCTTCTGATTTATTTAATGGTTTGCTTTTCCCATTTTGAAACCATTCTGTCAACTAGCAATCCACTGTTCCTGTCCACCCTCATGAAGTAATCATGCACCCCATGAATAATACACAATGGGATTGCTTTTTCACTTAAAAAACATGACCAGTTATGACTCATTCTGACATTTCAAAGCCTAAGAATTCTAGGGGCACTACTAGAAGCATTCGCCTTCCTTTCTAGCCAATGATTCATCCATTTTCCTCAGATTCTGTTAACCCTTGTCGTTCTTTTTTCCCAAACCTGCACGTGGGCTAACTGTAAGATAACTGTAAGATATTTTCATTCCAGATGTGAGGCAGGATGTGCAAGGCACGTTACTCAGTGCCGAGCATTAAGCTGGCTTTGGATCCACTAAGTGGACAACCAAACGCCCGGCTCTCTGCCTTCCCCCAAGGGGTCATGAGGTTCACTCCGCTACAGCAGCTAAACAGACTCTTTACTCTTGGCTTTTCCTTCACAGTCATGAGACAGCTGCCACTGCTCCACATCTCCTGCCCTAACAAGGAAACACCCACAGCAGGAAGGTGACAAGCAGGGTTCCTCCCTCACAGCCTCTCCTTTTTCATCAGGGAAGAAAATCTTTCACAGAAGCCTTCCAGATCCTCGAGTGTTATTGGCCAGAACTGAGTCATATGTGTACCCCTAATCCAATCACAGACAAAAAGGAGTGGGCGTGCCCTAATCAGCTTCAACCAATCATAACTCTAGCCCTCCGTAGTGCCGTGGGGAGGGGTTATCCTGGATGGGTCGCTGTCCCAAACCTGCAGGCCTGAACAAAGCAGGGGGGAAATGACCATCGAGAGTGTTTGTCACAGAGGCGGAGACCAGTGGTCTGCAGTGGGAAAGAGAAATAATGGAGATGACAAACAGAGAAAAGACACTCCCCGGGTTCCAATCCCCCTTTCCGGTCTATGTCAGGACTTCAGCCACTTCCCTGCCCTAGGGCTGTGTATTGGTTTCTGGGGGCTGCCTTAATGAAGTACCACGAACAAGGTGGCTTAAAACAACAGAAATGTATTGTCTCACAGTTCTGGAAGCTAGAAGTCTGAAATCAAGGTGTTGGCAGGGCCATGCTCCATCTGAAACCTGTAAGGGTGACCCCTCCTTGTCTCTTCCAGCTTCTGGTGGTTCCCCAGCAATCGTTGGCATTCCTTAGCTTGCAACTACAGCACTTCACCGTTTGCCTCTGTGGTTGCATGGCTTTCTCATCTTGTGTGTCTGTGTCTCTTTTCCTCTTCTTATAAGGACATCAGTCATATGGGATTAAGGACACATCCTACTTTAACATGATGTAATCTTAATTTATTACATCCACAGTGACACTCTTTCCAAGTAAGGTCACATCCTGAGACACTGGGGGTTAGAACTTCAACACATCTTTTGAAGGACCCAATTCAACCTGTAAGAGGTTGTGTGAGGCACCTTTGTCTAATGATTAGTCTCTTCCACTACCTAGGCCCAGAAATTTTCTATGGTTTGTAGTCAGAGTCCTTCTAATATAGGACCCTACTAGAGGCTCAAACCAGTCCAAGGGAATAAATTTCACACATCCCTTCCTTGATCTCATCCGTTCCTTACCTAAAACTCCATGTCTTCACAATGTCAATGGAAAAGAACTCAAATTCTGTAAAATAATTTAAAGAGATTTATTCTGAGCTGAATATGTGTGACCAAAACCCGGAGACCCACACCCAAGAAGACTTGAGCAAGTGGTCTTCCCATGGTGGGTCACGGTTGGGTTTTATACATTTCAGGGAGACAGGTATTACACATAAAGTCATAAATCAATACATGGAAGGTGTACATTGCTTTGGCCCAAAAAGGGAGGACATCTCAAAGTAGGGCATTACAGGTTATAGGTGGGTTTAAAGATTCTTTGATTTGATATTGGTTAAAGAAATGAAGCTTTGTCTCATGGCTTGGAATGTTTTAAGATAAGGAAATCTGTTAATCAGAGACAAGCTATCAGACACATACTAGACATATACCCAGACTCAAGTGCTCTGTTAAGTAAATGGATGACCTGAAGGTGTGGTTTAAACATTGTCTTATATAGCCTTAGTCCTGTTAATGAGTTACAAAGCATATCTCCAAGAAGGGAGGGGGCATGATGAGGCATGTCTGACCTCCCTTCTTGTGGCCAGCAACTTAGTTTTAGGCTGTTACTGGGGTTCCCTTGGCCAAGAGGGGGTCCATTTAGTCAGCTGGTTGGCTTAAGATTTTATTTTAGTTCACAATTACAAGCAACTTAGAAAAGTTTCCATGATCACCAAAGAGCAGTTTTTTCTCTTTCTAACCAAAAGTTCTTTATCAGAAAAGGATCTTGTATAACTTTGACTAACAGAGCGGGTTCATTTGCATAATTAGAGAACCAGCATGAGAAGTTTCCTAAAATTAAAGAACAGTCTTCTTTTAAAATGTATTCTTGCCAGACAGAGGAAAATTCAGGGTAGTGGCTGTTTTAGTTTTTGAAAACATGGCTTTTTTTTTTTTTTTTTTTGAGACAGAGTCTCACTCTCTTGCCTGGGGCGAGTGCCGTGGCGTCAGCCTAGCTCACAGCAACCTCAAACTCCTGGTCTCAAGGGATCCTACTGTCTCAGCCTCCCAAGTAGCTGGGACTACAGGCATGTGCCACCATGCCCGGCTAATTTTTTTCTATATATATTTTTAGCTGTCCAATTAATTTCTTTCTAATTTTAGTAGAGATGGGGTCTCGCTCTTGCTCAGGCTGGTT
>CAUYSK010011049.1:0-18272 GCA_963575035.1 Avahi laniger
TGCCACCACAATGGGGGGATTAACGGTGATTCTAATCCTCTGTTTGCTAAATAATCATAAATTGCTCTTATAACTAAAAATTAGTTACATATAATTACATATATATAATATATAGTTATATAATTAACGCTATATAATATAATTAACTATAATTATGTTAATATGCATTAATTATAATAATGTATTGCTGGAAGGGCCTTGTCAGGCAGGGAGTAAAAAGGCTATTGCAATGAGTGATACAGACCTGTCAAGAAACCTCAGGTCTCTTAGAACCAGGGGCCACGTCTTACTTATCTTTGTTTCCCTGGCACGCTGCTGGAACCTAACCAATCAATCAATCATTAAGAAAATATATTAATATATACGCATGCTTCATATGCATTATAGCAGTTCTCTCAACAATCCTGTAAGGCAGGAACTGTAATTATCACCACTTGACACATGAGGAAACCGAACTTTCCAAGTTTAAGAGATCCGCCAAGGTCACGAAATTAAAAGGCGGAGCTGGGGTTTGCACCCCTTGCCCAACTCCAAAGCACTGGCCTTGGCTGTCTTGCTCCGCCACGCCACCATCAACATGCTCACTCACTCTTTGGTGAGTACAAAAGGTGGGGAGAGGACTAACAGTGGGCAGAGGACAGGGAGGCAGGGACTCATCCCGAGACCCTGAGATGGGAGCAGGGCCTGGACGGGTCGGGCTTTGGCAGAGAGGAAAACTAGGGAGATGAGCCGGTTTCCAGAGGAAGAGTAATCCAGCTTTTTCTACATTGAATTTGAAGAAACAGCAGGATACACATGTTGGAAATATGCCGCAGGCAACTGGAAGTATGGACTGGAGTGAAGATAAGAGAACGAAGCTGGAGATATATTCACGAGTGAGCCAGAGAACTGTGGTCTAGTCGAATGAATAGTGGTTGGAAGAGGAGCCAATGTTCGCTGAGGGTGTGCCACGTGCCCGAGAGTGTGCCAAGTGCTCCGCGTTATTGCAGACATGTTTTGGGGTGCCTACCCAGTCACACTTCTTTCTGTGGGACTGTCCCCCATTCACAATCCCTCCTGAGGGCTCGTGTCCAGGCAGCCACATGTGCCTCGTCAACTCATCGTCTTGCCCACAGGTGCTTGCACCAGGGGTCGACAGGGTGCTCAATCGAGGGCAATTGGACGGTCCGTATCGGGAATAGGCGTAGGACTCTGAGTCACAGTAGTTAATGGGCACCTATGCGGTAAGGTCCCAGAGAGTTGAGGCCGTTCTGGGCCATGAGTGGCCACGTGTAGGCAGAAGAAGCCAGTCTTCAGAGAGAAGGCCAAGCTGCACAGACAGAGGCAGTGATAAGGGACTGTGTGACCCCACAGAAGGACAGATGGAGAGTGACGACCCTGCTTCCTGGGAAGCAGCCTGTCTCTCCTGCATTCTCTCCTTCTTTGGATACTTACCAGATTGTCTGTTAGGACCTTACAATAAACCTCCTTTTCCTGGAGCTGGCTTGGGAGGGTTTCTGTTCCTTGCAACCAAATGGTCTTGTACTAAGACATGAACAACATATCTCAAGGGCAAAGTTTATTGTAGTGCTTGCTCATTATTGGCAACTGAAAATTGTAGCTATTATTATTTCATTTGCTCCTCAAAGTAAGCTGATAAGACAAAAGGTACTATTATACCCATTGGAAAAATGAGGAAACTGAGGCCCATTGACATAGTCAACAAATACCGGTTGAGTTCCAGTGCTAGGGATTAAGGAGACAAGGTCCCAGCTTCAAAGATGCCTGTATTCTTTTGGGGGAGACAGAAAACATACAAATGTAGGTTGAGCATCTTGAATTTAAAAATCTGAAGTCTGAAATGCTCCAAAATTGGAAATTTTTTGAGTGCCGACATGATGCTCAAAGGAAATGCTCAGTGGAGCATTTCAGATTTTGTGTTTCCGGACTCGGGATGCTCAGCCAGTGTAATGCAAATAGTCCAAAGCCCCCAAAACTCTGAAAGACAAAGCACTTCTGGCCCCAAGCATTTTGGATAAGGGATACTCATTCCGTAATGAACAAGAATTTATCAGGCAGAGATAAAGTGCTATGAAGAATATAGTACAGGCCAGGCGCGGTGGCTCACGCCTGTAATCCTAGCACCCTGGGAGGCCGAAGTGGGCGGATTGTTTGAGTTCAGGAGTTTGAGACCAGCCTGAGCAAGAGCGAGACCCTGTCTCTACCAAAAATCCAAAGAAATTAGCTGGTGAACTAAAAATATATAGAAAAAATTAGCTGGGCATGGTGGCGTGTGCCTGTAGTCCCAGCTACTTGGTAGGCTGAGGCAGTAGGATTGCTTGAGCCCAGAAGTTTGAGGTTGCTGTGAGCTAGGCTGATGCCACGACACTCTAGCCTGGGTGCAGAGTGCGACTCTGTCTCAAAAAAAAAGAAAGAAAGAAAGAAAGAAAGAAAGAAAGAAAGAAAGAAAGAAAGAAAGAAAGAAAGAAAGAAAGAAAACAATGCAAAGTGATCTCCTAGAGCTACTTTAGACAAGAGAAAGCCTCTCTGAGGAGATGACATTTGAGCTGAGACCTGAACGACAAGAAGGAGCAGCCCATGTGCAGATCTGGAAGAAGACCACTCAAAGCAGAAGGAAAAGCAAAAGAAAGAAAGAAAAAAGAAAAAGACTTTCAGGCAGGATCAAGTTTGGTGCGTTCAAGAAACAGCGAGGAAGCCAAGATGGACAGAGAGGGCAGGCAGCAGCCAGACCCTGAGTGTTCTGTGAGTCGGGTGAGATGTTAGGCTTTACTTCTAAGAGCAATGGCAAGCCTTTGGAAGGGTTTAAGAGTGCCGTGGTGGACAGCTCCCCAAAGATGTCTCCATTCTACTCCCTAAAACCCGTGACTATGTTACCTTACATGGGAAAGGGATTTTGCAGATGTTATTAAGGATCTTGAGATGGGGAGATTATCTTGGGTCATCCAGTTGGGCCCAGTGTAATCACAGAGTCCTTTTAAAAGGGAGGCAGGAGGGTCAGAGTTAGAGCAGGAGCCGTGATGGCAGAAATGGAAGTCAGAGTGATGCAAAGAGGCCGTGAGCCAAGGAGTGCAGGCGGCCTCCAGAAGGTGCAAAAGGCAAAAAACCAGATTGTCCCCAGACATCTGGGAGGAATGCAGCCCGAACAACCTATTTTAGACTTCTGGCCACTAGATCTGTACAAGATAATAAATTTGTGCAGTTTTAAGCCACTAAGTTTATGGTAATTTGTTACAGCAGCAATAGAAAACTAATACAAGTGCTAGGATCTGGTTTACATTTCTTAAAAAATCACTCTGGCTGCTATGGACTGTGGGGGCAAATGGGAAGCCAGGAACCAGCAACGAGTTGGAGGTGTCGCCCAGGCAGGAGACGGTGGTGCCTGGACCAGGAAGACGGGAGAGAAGATGGAGCCCAATGCACAGATCCACTCTGGAGGATCCATCAGGAGTTTGCTGATGGATCAGACATTGTGTAGACAGGAATGACGGCAATCGAAGATGACTTCTTGGAGCAGCTGGGTGGCTGGAGTTGCCGTTTACTGAGACGGGGAAGAGTGGGGAAGAAGCAGATGTAGAGACATGGAGGGACTTGGGCAAGGTCATTCAGACAGCAGGTGGCAGACTCAGGACTAGAACTGAGTGTCCTGATTCTCAAGCCTAACATGCTTGGATCTGAGAATGATTTCACTAAGGGAAAGAGCTTGGTAGTTTTTTAAGTTAACATTTAGTTAACACTTACTCTACTCATCAGGGTTCTCCAGAGAAACAGAACCAATGAGAAAGAGAGAGAGATTGAATTTTAAGGAATTGGCTCACGAGATGATTGTAAAGGCTGGCAAGCCCAAAACCTGCAGGATAGATTGGAGACCCAGGGAAGAGTTGGTGTTGCAGTTCAAGTCTAAAGCAGAATTTGAAGGGGAGATAAGTCTTTTTTCTCTTAAGATCTTCAACTGATTGGATAAGGCCCACTCACACAATTGGAGAGTAACGTGCTTTACTCTCAGTCAAAATCAGTCTACTGATTTAAACGTTAATCTCATCTAAGAAATACTTTCAGAGAAACATCTAGAATAATGTTTGTCCCATGGCCTAGCCAACTTGATGCACTAAGGCTGGGTGCGGTGGCTCACACCTGTAATCCCAGCACTTTGGGAGGCTGGGGCAGGAGAACTGCTCAAGGCCAGGAGTGCAAGACCAGCCTGGGCAATAAAGCGAGACCTTGTCTCTATAAAAAATAAGAAAAATTAGCCGGGTGTGGTGGCGGGCACCGGTAGTCCCTGCTACTCGGGAGGCTGAGACAGGAGGATCGCTTGAGCCCAGGAGTTCACGAGGCTGCTGTAAGCTATGAATCCCACCACTGCACTCCAGCCTGGATGACAGAATGAGACTGTCTCAAAAAAATAAATAAATAACCATCACACGTATTTTTCTTACTATCTGGCACCGTGCTTTGTATCTATGTTAGTTCATGGTTGAGGAGAAATGCAGAGGGCCAGGAACCACCTTGGGTTTGGCCACAGTCAATGGCTGGCTGGGAGGAGACGTGGGCAGAAGGACAGGGAACAGGAACCAGGACAGTGGAGAGAAGCTTTCTAAGAAGGTCATAGAGAGATAGAGAAGGCGGAAGACAAAGGAGCCACAGGATGCAGTGATTAGGAGGTTGTCAGTGACCTTAGCAATGGATCGCACAGAGAGACTGAGAATTGTGGGAAGGAAGAGGGCTCTTCCACGTGCAAGCACTGGGAACTGCCATCCAGTAGGGGAACATGCAAGAAAATGGTGACAAAATACGATGTACGACAGCAGAAAGGAAGCTGCGGTGTGGAATGATGGGGGAGCTACTTGCATGGAGAGATCAGGAAAGGCCCTTCTACCAAGATGATGCTCAAGCTGAGATTGGAAGGAAGAAAAGCAGCAGCCCACGTGAAGAGCGACGGGAAGGGCCAGCCAGCAGAGAATCTGTGCAAAGGCCCTGGGACGAGAAGGAGTTTGGAATTATCAAAGAACTGAAAGAAGCCCGGTAAGGCTGAAGCTGAGAGAGAGGTGATATATGAAGCTGGAAGGATGTGGCCTTATAAGGGATGGTGTTTGAATTTGATTCTAAGTGTGATGGAAAATCACTGGAAGGTTTAAGCAGCGGAGTGAGTGATGGGATCTGCTTTATAATTTTTAAAGTTTACTCCGGCTACCGTGTTGGTGGGGGCACAGCGAGAGGAAGCAGGGTAAGCACGGAGGGACGCTAACTGTCATCCAGGTACGCAGCAAAAATGGCTTAAAGCAGGAAAGGTTCTGGAGGCCGACCCAGCAGAATTTGCCAAGGGAAGGGGTGTGGGAGATGAGAGAAAGAGAAGAATGAAAAATGACCCCAGATTTCCTGCTCTATCAGGTTCATTGCCGTTTCCAAGAAGGGGGAAATCTGGGGAAAAAGAGGGTCTGTGCAGGCATAAAGAGCTTAGTTTCAGGGGCAGGAAATCGAAGGGGTCACTCTTGGCCGTCTTGGCTGTCTTGCTGATGCGGGCTTCAGGGGAGTGGGGAGGTGGGGCCTGGGGCCATCAGCCTGGTTGCTGAGGGCCCAGTGGAGGCTGGATGTGGGCAAATGCAGTGCCACTGTCCCAGGTGGCTGAGGGCTTCTGCAGGAGGTGGCAGAGGGTTTGCGGGGCAGCTGAGATGCTGAGGCCAGGCCAGTGTGGACATCGTTATTGAGTAGGTGAAGTGCCAAGAATATGAAGTAGGAGGAAGGGAGTGGGAGATCGGGAGCAGAAGGAAGATAATGGGGGGTCTGATCTTCAAGCCTGTGATTTCAGGGATGGAGTTGTTTGGGCGAGGCCAAGGGAGAGTGGCCATGTAAGCGGGAGGCTGCAGTGAAGTGGACAAGAACATCGACACTGTCCAGAAGGCCCTGGTGGCATTGGGAGTAGCACTGATATGAAGAGTGAGGTCCCCAAGATGATGCTTGAGCCTGCAGCAGAGAAGAGGACCTCCAGACAGATGTCAAAGACTTCTGTGAGCAAAGTCAGCACAGCAGGACATGTGGGCGATATCCAGGTGAGGAGAGGAGGGAGGTGTTAGAGAACAGCATGCACTGCAAGGGAGAAGGGCACTCACAGGATGGGTGAGGAAGGGTCACAAAGGGAAGGGCAGGCGGGGGGCACCGGTGGAGAGCGGCTGGTGCCATGCCCTCGTGTGGGAGAGTGAGTAGTTTTTCCAGACCTTGCTGGACAAAGGGGAGAGTGACCCTGGTGTATGTTAGAGGAGCCTGAGCGCAGTGACAGCAAGGTGGAGAATCTGGGAGTGTGTGTTTTTGCTGGTACTGGGCTTCTGGAGGACACAGGAGGCCTTCTGGAAGGGAGGCTGAGAGACAGGAACAGGGAATAGCAGAGCAGTGCTCTTGGGCACGATCTACCTTGTCATTTCTCACTGGGGCTCCTCAGCCCCTCCAGTCTCTGCCCCTCAAATTCAGCTGCCAGAGACTCCTAAAGCACAGCTCTGACCCTGCCTCTCACCCTCCTCTTAAACTCTCAGGGGCTGCCCATTGCCTTGAAGGTAAATGGCCCTGCTCTTCAGCCTGGTACCATAAGGTCCTTTTGGAAGGACCCCCTCTTCTGCCCTCTTCCCCATCTCTCTACCTCTCTCATCCTACAAAAAGCCCCACAAAGCAGAGCTTCTTACAGCTAGCTCTAAGGGCACCATGACGAATCAGGCCTCTGGGTCTTTGCATATGCCATTCCCTCTGCCTGGAACACCTTTCCATCTTGTGTGCTTAGAAAATGCCAGTAAATCTTTTAAGCATTTCCTCCTTGGAGAAGCCTTCTGGGACTCCCTCAAGGAGTCATGATCACCCCTTACTTTGTGCCATCACTGTACTCATCTACCTTGTCTCACCACACTTGTGTGAGTCTGCCTCCTTCACTAGACCAGGAGCTGCTTGGAAGACAGACCGTGTGACATTCATTCCTCTGTCCTCCCTTCCCAGCCCAGTGCCTGCTACACAGTGGTACTCAGTTCATGTTCAATGAATGCAATGACGAACCTACTGCTAATAATAACAGCCAGCATGGACTCAGTACTTACTATATTCCTAACACTGTGCTAAGCTCTTTAAATGTATTACCTTATGTTATCCCCATAAGAACAGTGGTGGGTTAAATATCGTTACTGTCCCTATTTTACAGATGAGGAAACTGAGGCTCAAGGAGGTGAAGTGACTTGCCCAAGGACATTAAACTAGTCAGTGGTGGAGAGAGGCTTCAAACTCCGGGCTAATTCCCATGCCCATGCTCTTAGCCACAATGATATATTGCCTCTGTGTAAGAGAGAATGATAAGATCTCAGAGAACAGGCTCACGGAGACCAGGGTTTGCTGGGAAGTTTGTGATAAAGTGACAATTACAAAGTCAGTGTTAGCCCTTCTTCAGTGCTGACAGAGTTCTACTTTTGTCTGTGAATACCCTCCCCCAGGTAATTCAGGTAAATCCTGACTGTTCTAAACTAATCTTAGTAGCATCACCCCTCTTATCTGTCAGCATGTAATCCTGTTAACTATTAAAAACAGACTGCTGGACTTGTTACTGGACTTGGTGGGTGAAGATGTAGTACCCGGAGCTGCTGCAACCACTTTTGCTCATGAGGGTAGTAGCCAACACACTGAGGGTGATAGAATGAGAATATAGGAAAGAATGTGATTCTTCATGGGGTTGTTGAACTACTGGATCATTCATATGTCAGCCCTTCTTGACACATGAAGTCATAAATCACTCTGTTGTCTAAGCTATTTTGGGTTGGTCTTCTATTAATTGTAGCTGAAAGTATTATGATACAGTGACAATGCGAGTGGTAAAATAGTTCTTGCCTTGTGAAGTGACAAACATGGTGAGGATCTTTGCTAATCTCTAGTAGCTACTGCCTTGGCTTGGGGCCACTGACCTATGGACTTCTAATGACAATGATGATCTTGAGGGGTGAGAAGTGATAGTGACCTGGGACATCACCTGAGTAAGCCAGTAGGACCTACAAAAGGTACAGTCCTGGCCATCTGGGGGTTCAGTCCACTGAGCGTTGATTAAGTATGTCCAATGTGCTGGGATCATAAGGACGAATGAGACACAGTCTCTGCCCTTAAGGAACTCCAGCGAGGCAGAGAGAAGATCACAGGCCAATGATGAGTGACAAACAGGTCTACATAAGGTCTGGAGCTTGACTTGCAAGGTGGCCAGGTAAAACTTCATATAGGCATTTCAAAAGATGATAAGAGAAGGGTTAGGGAAAAAGACATTTTCGGGCAGAATGAACAGCATATGCAAACCTAGAAACACAACTTTCTCAGCGAAACTACAAGTCATTTGGCATAACCTGAACTGGGCTGGTCACTTAAAGGTCCTATGTCTCTGAGCAATTTACCTGATGTCTCTGAGGCTCAGAATTCACATTTATCAGAAAAAGTAAAAAAACAAAAAAGAAAAGAAACGAAAATGGTTATGAAATTAGGTAACGAAATATATACGTGAAGTACAGTGTTTGGCACACATTAGGTGCACAAGCAACGCTCTTTATTACTCACCCGTTATCATCACATGGTTCTAATTCATTATCTCCTCTGACCCAGGTGGCTTTCTTCCCTTTCTCACTCATTCCTGAGCCTAGTAGCCAGGCCCCCTAACTCCCACGGACTTTTCCTCAGGCAGGAAACCCGAGCCCACTGCCTGGCCTGAGACAGCTTCTAGGGCCGGGTGGTTTGTGTTATTTCTTCTCTTCTCTCTCTCTTTTTTCCCCTAAATGCAACAAAATAAAACCAAACAAAAAGCCCAACGCCTGGCGTGGCTTGTCAGGGAGTTATGCAAGTGTGTAAAAAAATAAAATAAAATAAACATTGAGTTTTCGGCATTTGGGGCTGTTTGATGAGGCACGGAGTGGAGCCAAGGGACTGTTAGACGCAGGGAAGGCTCAGGGCAGAGGGGAGAGGGGAGGGACTTGAGTGGGGGTTGGAGGGGGCCCGGGACCAACTCGGAAATGGCTGTTTGCCTCCTGCAAACTTGGCAAAAGTTTGGCTCAATGAACCCGGACACTGGGCATTGGTGACCCAAGAGATACACTTTCTCTGGCCATCCACCATTACTGTTCCCTGGCCGTCAGGACACTCCAGGGATCATTCCATCCATTGCCTTGCCATTGTCAACGACCCTGTGCCCTTGTCTCAATAGACAGGGCTCCCTCCTCCTCTCCTAAGGAGATTCCACAGCCTGTCTCGATTACTCACCCTCATCGGTTACATCTCTTCTGCTCTAGCTTAACTCCCGCTAATGACAGCTTTAGCCCATTTTCCTTTCCCAGTCGGAGGCAAAGCTGCAGAACAGCTGTTGGCCACCCTAAGAAGTGTTTCCTTCCCTCCGTTCTTCAGGCTTGACTTCAACATCATCCGGGTCACTGCAGGTGTCTGTGGCCCTTCGAAACTCATTCCACAGACATTTCTAGAGTTCCTGCCATTAACCAGGCATTTGCATCCTTCATTTCACTGAACCCTCGAAACAGATGAGAACCTTGAGGCCCGGAGAGGTTAAGTAACTTGGTCATAGCCACACAGCTGGTAAGTGATGGAGGAGGGACGTGAGTAGAGATTTTATTTTGTAATCTTCCTCACTCTCATGTACTAGCTGCCTGTGGAAGTGACCTCACCTGAGTCCCCAGAGTCTTAGCATTTCTCCTAATTGGGAAGATGCTCTGAAGACTTGACCCTGAAAGGGAGGAAGGTGTGGCCAGGACCACAGGGCTCTGTTGAGCCTGTTCCTTGTAACTTTCCAGGTTCCCGATGGGGAAGCTGAGGTTTCGCGATGGTCCCTGGCGGTGTTCTCACCCCAAGATGTGCTGAGCTGCTGCCGGTTCTCCGGCTGCGTGGAATCCCCGGAGCGCGGGGTCGGAGAGGGGCCCAGGGCAGAGGGTCTGCACCAGGGTCCCGGGGACTCGTCCCTCCGCCAGCCTCACTCTCAGAGCGCCGCGCGCCAGCGTCGGGCAAGGGACTCCCGGGCCGGCGCTCCAGTCCGTTTTTTCTTGCGGATCCCTGGAAGGGGGGCCGGCTCGGGGGTGGGACTGCGAAGCGGGGGGATTCCCTCCCTCGTGCTCGCAAAGGACTGGCCCCTCTCCGGGCTGGAAACTCCGGCAGAGCGGAGGCGCGACGGAGAGCAGGAGCGCAGGGCGGAGAGCCCGGAGCGGCCAGCCAGAGCGGGGCATTAGCCCGTGTGCCGCGGAGAGCGGGGGCCGCACCGAGCCGCCCGGAGGACCGATGCGCCGGGTGGGGCGCTGGCCCCGAGGGCGTGCGCCATCCGCAGATTGAGCAACTTGGGAACGGGCGGGCGGAGTGCGGGCGAGCGGGGTGCCCAGGACAGTCCTGCGGCGGGTGGGTGAGCGGGCCGCGCCCTCGCCCCTCCCGGGCCTGCCCCTCCGCAGCTGGCAGCACCGAGGTGAGTCCCCTCTTAGCTGCCCTGCTCTCCTTCCTAGCGCCCCCCTCCCCGGGAGCAGGGGAGCTGCAGGCCCCGCGGTCGGGTCTTGCTCGAGCTGGGTGCGGGGGTGGGGGAGACAGTAAGAGGAAGGGGAGTCCAACTGTTGTGAGCAGTGAGCAGGAGAGGGCACCTCCTGGACGCCATCCTGCAGGTCCTGCTGCCTCCGTCATCCCTCGGGTGATCATCCCTCGGGTGGTCATCCTCACTCGCTGTCCTGACTTCCCCCGTCTACCGGCCCTGTTCATCCCCGCTCCGACCCAGAAGTTCTTGATGCCTAGTCTCGTGGCCTCGGATTCCCCCCAGCCCCACGGTCCTTAGTGACCCCCACCCTAGTCCACAGCCCAGGCCCGGGTTCGACGTGGCAAGCAGCACAAGCGGGGGCCCGGGTGCTGGTGCACAGCGAGGTGGCGCGGCTCCTCGGCGCGCGGGGCCGGACGCTGAGGGACGGATGGTATAGCTCTGTTGGGGAGAGGTGGGAGCTATGTTGGCCTGGGGCTCCCAGGACGGCAGAGGCGGATTTGGGTACGAGTGCTTGGGAGCAGCAGTTTTCTTGGGAAACTGGCCTCTCTAACTTGGACAGCTCTCTTGGCTCTTGGGAAGCAGCCGGGGGGACTTCAGGTGCGCCTCTACCTCGGCACCTGTTGGGGCCTCTCCCAGACAGTGGGGAGGGAAGAAGAATGTGCGCGCCTGGGACATGGAGGGGCGTGAAGGAGCCTTTCTCCCTGCCCTTGGTTTTGGGGATGGGGGTACTGCCCCAGCCCCTGGCTTGGCTCTGGCCGTGTCGGACACAGGTCCGTCAGGCACGAACTTAGTCCTGTCCCCCGCCCCCGGCCCGCAATTCTTCTACCCGCGCCTGCCAGCCTGCTCAGGGCGGCCAAAACTCTCCAGCCTTTAGCCCGTCCTGGGGAGGGCTAATGAGAAATTATCTGGATGTTTACATTTTTGGGTCAGAATCCGGCCCCAGACGGAGTACCAATTTATCCTGATAGTGTTGCAGGCAAGAAGGTGAAAGTTATTCCTGCCCTCTGCTGTGATTTAGTCCCTAGCCTCAGCTCTACCCCCAGCTATGTCCCCCTCCCCAACCTGCGGCTTCCCCTCCCGGACCATGTCACCTTTCTTTGGTCTCCCGCCCCAGCTCTGCCTCTGCCCCCAGCCCCTTCCCCAGCTCCGCAGGTCCACTCCCCAAGCTGGGCTGTGCCCTACACACCTTGCCAATACCCAGCACTGGGTATCAAACCCACCGGCTGGTCACTAACTGGGTCTGTGATGCCCAAGACCCTTCACCTCTCAGGGCCAGGTTTCTCCCCCTGTAAACTGGGAGTGATTCTACCTTCCCCCCCCAGTTGTGAGGAGTAAGTGAGGCCCTAGCAGGAGGCGGGTGGAGGGAGGCACCTAGCAGGTGTGACTCCCTCACCCCTACCCTGGCAGAGAGAAATGCCCTTTCTTACCCCCACCCACACCTGAGGCACTGCCTGCATTTCCCATTCTATCTGTAGAGCAATGAGCTGCCTGTGCCATATAGCCCAAGGCCCAAAGGGAGTCAGCCGGAGGAACTGTAAGAGAAAGGAGGCATACTACCTGCAAGGTAGTCACCAGCGCCTGTCTCCCCTCTCAGCCCCAGTCCACGTTGTGCCTGTCTGCAAGTGTGTGTGTGGCCAGGGACTAGCTGGAGGGATGTGGAACCTCTCAGGCAGGGACCTGTGGCCCTCTGGGGCTTGGTACTGCAGGGTTCCTAGTCCAACCCGGCCGGTGCTTAAAATCAGATTTCACTTAAGTTCCTAAATTTTCCATTTCTCCTTTGAAAGATCAGAAGAGCTGTCACTACGCAGCCATTATTCCTGCCTGTTGACCATAAGCTGGAGAGCACAGAAACGCTTACCGCAGATGGGGCATTGCCCTCCCCGGTGCCCCCTCCACATCCAGCCTCGGTCATATCTGTTTCTTGTATCCCTGGGATAGATGAACTCTTAGTCCTTTGCAGGATTGGTTCTATACGTATTTTATCAAAAAGTGCTTGAAACTCTTCCCATCCCAGAGGTGAGGGAGGCCAGCACCCCTTGCTCCAGTGAAATTCGCATCTGGATCCTCCTCACGAGTTCCCGGCTGAAACAGTGGTTCCCTGGTGATTCAGGTGGGAGTGGACCCGAAGATCTTCGAAGATCTTCGCCGGCAAGAACAGAGTGAGTGTGTCAAGGGTCGGGCCGAGAGCTGGAACCTGGGAGGATTGAGGGGGAACGTGCAAGGGGAGTGGGGGGAGAGAGGGAGGGAGCTAACATCTGCTGAGTACCAACCCTGATGTGCCAGGCACCATGCTGGGCAGGCACAAGGAGTGCAGAGATGCATAGACGACCTTTTCTGCCCCAAGAACCCCAGGGGTACTGATCACACAGTGAGACCAAAGGCTCATAGACCCAGGGTTAACACCAAGTTTGTCTAACGTAATCTTCTCCAGAGTTTGTCAAACGTAAGGACTCAAGGAACAGATCCACTGGGGGTCCCCAGACCTCAGTTTAAGAAATGCTGCTATTAAAGGTAAATCCTACCACTTTGAGTGCTTGCTTTGGTGCCAAGGCAATCAAACATAAAATAAATGCAAACGTGGAGTTTGTATGACAGTGCCAGTATTAAGGTTAGTATCTAGATGACATAGAAAATGTTCACACTGCCTTTTCTTTTTCTTTTCTTTTTTTTTTTCTTTGCTAATTGACTTTGCAATAAACACACTGCTTTTTAAATGACCATTAGAATGTAGACACAAAACGAAGCTTTGGTCATAAAAATACAGCAAATATTATTGAGTCATCACACATGCCTGGCACCCTCCTAAGCAGTTAGAGGTATTAACTCATTTGTTATAAAAAACAACCACCCTCTTGCAGGTAAGGAAACAGGCTCAGACCAGCTAAACAACTAACCCAAAGTAACACAGCTAATAAGTAGCAGAGCCAACATTTGAAGCCAGGCAGTTCGGCTTGGAAGTTTATGCCCTTAACCGTCATGCTGTGCAGCCAGCCTCTGAGACCTGAGGCTGAAGACCCCAGTTTGATAAACTCAGCCGGACACCCACAATCTGTGGGTGCTGGAAGTGTGTAGTGGGGGCTGGGGAAGACAGGTTTGGCAGGTCACGCAGGGAGTACTGGAGTGGTGGGCAGCTGACGGGCATTTGGGGGTGGCTGGGGGCATCTCCGCTGGCTCCGGCCACAGCACCAGGTGGGATCCATCAGCCTCATGTAAACACTTCTCACAGGCAGCTTAACCACTTGAGTGTGTCTGGCCTTCAAAGCCAGTGGGAGAGGCCAAGGAGAGGGGTACCGAACTCCCTTAGGGGATAATGATTTATCTCCCGTGCAGGTGGGCTCTGCTGGGGCCTCCCTGAGAGGCGAGGGAGTGGACTGGCACTGAGGAGCCTAGAGGGGAAAGGGCTGGGCCAGGGGGGTGGAGGGGGTGCGGGGCGGGGGGCAGGGCGCCTCCACTCCAGCATCTCAGGTTTCTCACCGGTAAGCCCAAAGTCAGCTGACTCTCAGAGCGAGCCTGGGAAGTAGTCATGCTTATCCCCATTTTATAGATGAGGAAACTGAGGTTCAAAGAGGCTAAATGACCTGTCCAAAGGCATCTCACCAGAGGGTGGGAAGGCGATGCATCTACAGAGCTTCCTGTGCGCAGACCTGAGTACTCACTGCTGTCCGGCGTCCCTGTGTGGAGCGGGTGGGTGTGTGGGGGGTGTGACAGCCTCTGCTGTGAAAGTCTATTGGGAGTGTCACAGCATGAGTGTGTGATCTGTGAGTGGGAAGCAGAGTTCTCATTCTCACTCCCAGGTTGGGCTCAGATGTCCAACTTCCCAGACACATCAGGGGAGGGACTGGCTCCCCTGCCCCCATCACCCCAGCTGGCCAGCGGGTCCAGAGACCTGGCTCTCGCTGGGCTGGGGGATTATCCCCATTCTCTGTGTCTCTGGCCAGGGCAGACATTGCTACCTCTTTTATCCTCTCACAAAGGCCAGGCCCGCAGGGCCTGCTGTGTCAGAGTTTCTGTGGCCGGGGGAAGCCTTACTTCCTTTTCTCCCGCCAAGCCCAGAGGGCCACGCAGAGTCTGCCAGTTTGTCGGGGGCCACTGCCGTAGCTCCAGGACAGGTGAAAGGCACAGGGGTGGCTCAGCACTGGGAAGAGAAGGCTGAGGGGTCACTCATGGAAGGACAGAGAGAGAGAGCTCCTCTTCAAGAGACGTGCTGTTACTGCAGCATGAGGTCTGTAGGGCAGACTTAAAGAAGGACTTCCAGTGAGAGCTGGACAATATTAGGCAGGGGTGGGGCCAGCTGGCTCCTATTACTGAGAAATCATCAGTGATCCACAAGTTTGGTTGAATGCCCACCATATTCTGCCTACTCAGGTAGCTGGCTCTAGTCCCAGGTCAGGGAATTCTGCAAGATTGGAAAAGGAGCAGATTTCTTCTAGAAGGGAGGTAGGTGGGTAACTTGAACTGTCCAAACATTCTGAGTTCTCACAGTCTTCTGGGTAGGGGACCACATGGGAAAGTAGGAGACATAGGTAGGGGGGGACATGGTAACACAGAACTAACCCTTCTCTCTCCTCCCGCAACAGGTTGGTTTTTGGAGTAGTCCCTGCTGACGTGGCAAAGAGATCTCCCATGTGACACTCCGGGGTGCCTTTGAGGAAGGCTCTCTCTGAGGACCTCCCTTTGAGCTGATGGAGAACTGGGCTCCCCATGCCCGCTCTGTCCCCAGCTGAGATTATGGTGGATTTGGGCTATGGCCCAGGCCTGGGCCTCCTGCTGCTGACCCAGCCCCGGAGGCGTTAGCAAGAGCCCTGTGCCATCCACCCTCCCAGAGACCACCCCTCCTCCCAGGGGCCTGGAGGTGGCGCGTGACTATGCGGCTTGGGCTGTGTGTGGTGGCCCTGGTTCTGAGCTGGATGCACCTGGCCATCGGCAGCCGTGGTATCAAGGGGAAGAGGCAGAGGCGGAGTGAGTAATGGAGCGGGCAGGGCCCCCGCTGCCCTTGGGAGTGGGAGGGGACCACCGGGACTAGGGGGCCTTCAGGAGTTTTATTCTGTGATGACCCTTGTAGATTTCCACTCCGTCTATTGCAGCTTTGTAGATTACTCGGTATATGATCCTGTTTGTGCATCACCCAGTTGGAGGATTAATTTGTTGAGATTACCCACTCTGTAGATTACTCACTTTGTCTATTTTCCCCTTTGTAGACTCTGCTTTCTAGATTAACCCCTCTCTTGTGAAGACCCAGGTTGTGGATTATGCCCTTTGACATAACACCAGCTTTGTGCGGTATCCATGGAGATGCTTCCCCGGCCCCGCCCCGGCGTGCTGGGCTCTCGCTGCTGGAGGAGTTCAGGGATCCTTTCTTTTAGTGGTGGCTGGAGTGCAGCCCTCAGGCCCTTTGGGCCGGGAGCTCTGCACAGTTTGGCAGTGGGCAACAGATCCTGGGACAGGAACAGGGAAGTAGGGAGGGTCGTGAGACCCTGGGATTCAGGGAGCTGCCGCTGGGGTCAGGAGAGGCAGGCGGGCAGGGGTCTGGCCCTACCACCCTTCACACCAGAGCAGCTTCACTTTTCCCCACTTTCAGTAATGAGCTTCCACGTAAGATGTCATTGGAAGAAAGGGTTCTCATAGCTTGAGAAGAAAAGCTAAATTCTGTCATTGCACAGATGCTAAGAAAGGGGAAGAAACAGGCCTCGGGACACACACAGTGTTGGAACTCAGGTCTCCTAATGCCTATGAGCCCAGGTTTCTTGAACACATTGTTTGATAGAGGCTGAGAGTAACCTGTGCCCACCCCCTGGCTAGGCACTTCTTAGCCTCTGCTTTCTGTCTTCCGCGATGGGCTGTGCGAGCAGCCGCAGCGTGTGACGGACCCATGCTAGGGAGAAGGTAGGGGCCCTAGAGTCCCAAGGTCCCCTGTCTTTTGATGTCCTCCCCCCACAAAGAGATGCCACGCCTGCAGGCAGGAAGTCTCCCTGAAGTCTAGCTGGGCTACCTCTTGCTTCATGCTTCCCGTCGGGCCGAGGCCCACCAGTGAAGGCTGAAAGGCAGTGGAGTTTTGTTGGGTCTCCACAGGAGCAGCCAAGGCCAGAACTTCACCTGGGGAGAGAAGCTCAGAGAATTGGTGAAGCTGAAAATCCCTGGCTTAACAAACAATTAGAGACGGTTAGGTTTAATCAGCAGCAAGGCCGTGATTTCCCTCCCTCTCATCTGTTGTGGCCAGTATTTTGGACTCCATGGGCCAGATGCAGTTTAGCGGTTTATAATCAGTCTCCTCTATTTCCGAAATGAGAGAGAGAGACAGAGAGAGAGAGAATGAGAGGAACCATTCACGCTCATGCGACATGCATGAGTGGTTACGCTTATACTCACACATGCGGAGCCACACGCCCACCTTAACCAGGGGTCACAGACCTGAGTTCCAGTCTGTTGTCCTCAAAGGAAAAAAAAATGTACCGGACCTGGTGTCAGAAAGGGCTTGGTCTTAGCAGCGGCCGATCTAATGCAGCAGTTTGATGTGCCCGTTTCCAGACAGCCGCATCTCACAGGCTTGGCAGCATGTGAACCAATTCTTACCACCAAGCGACGTAGTGACAGATGTCCTTGACCCTGAGAGTCGGGGCGGGGCGCGGTGAGGGTCCAGGATGGATGGAGGCTCAGAGAGGAATGAGGGTGTATGTTGTTAGGCAATACTTGTCACCTGATAATTATAATAATCACAGTCACAAGCTGAAATGTGATTGCATAGGGTTATAGTAAGGCTGACGTGAGATAATAGATGTGTATTTTTAATAAGCTTTGTAAAACATCAAGCTCTGTGCAGACTTCAGAATGCAAGTCGTTGTTATATAAACAGTGTGGACCTTTTTTTTTGAGACAGAGTCTTACTCTATTGCCTGTGCTAGAGTGCCATGGCGTCAGCCTAACTCACAGCAACTTCACACTCCTGGGCTCAAGGGATCCTTCTGCCTCAGCCTCCTGAGTAGCTGGGACTACAGGCACGCGCCACCATGCCCGGCTAATTTTTTATATATATTTTTAGTTGTCCAGATCATTTCTTTCTATTTTTTAGTAGAGATGGGGTCTCGCTCTTGCTCAGGCTGGTTTCGAACTCCTGACCTTGAGCCATCCACCCGCTGCGGCCTCCCAGAGTGCTGGGGTTACAGGCCTGAGCCGCCGCGCCCAGCCTCAGTGTGGACCATTTTGCCCCGGGTCTCTGGGGGCGGAGGGGAGGGAAGGAGGAGGAGCAAGACACCTGCGTGTGGCCGCTCTGGGCTCTGCTCAGTGTGGGAGGGCACGAGGTGGGCACAGGGCAGACTCTGGGCACAGGTGGGTTTGCTGTGCATCTGAGCCTCGGGGCTGTTGACTCTGTCTGACATCCCTCGACTGCAGGTCACTAGAGCTGCCAGAAGCCACCCAATGTAACTCTGATCCTGAGCGGTACTCCAGTTTTGAACCCAGAAATGTCCAGTCTCGGAGTCTGAGTGATGGTCTCCCTGCATGGATCGGGGAGAAGCTAAGCAAAGAACTTCTCTTTAGCTTTGAGTTGTGAAGTGCTGGGCAAAGCCGCCCTCTCCTCCCCTCCTCCCCCCACTCCTCCTCTCCATTCCCCTCCCCCTCCCCCTCCCCCTCCTCCTCCTTGTCCCCTGCCCTCTTCTCCCCCTCCTCCCCCTCCCCTTCCTCCCCCTCCTCCTCCTCCACTCCCTGAGCCCCTCCTCACTCACTATGCCCCTGTCTTCTCGTGAGCTCTCACCCCTCTGGGTGCCTT
>CAUYSK010011052.1:0-29261 GCA_963575035.1 Avahi laniger
TAAAATAGGCCGAGCCCGCCCACCCCGCGTTCCCAGTGAGCCTCCACCGGACAAGGGATAGACTGTTTTGTCAGCGGTCAAAAATATAGTATTTTCGGAGCCATTTCAGCCCCTCCCGGCAGCTTTGCACAGAAGCAAAGACCAGATCTTTGACCCCTGCTAACAGCACTTGTGGAGCCTGAGGGCAGGCTTACCCAACCCAGCCCCACCCAGACTCACTCCTGGACCTGCCCCCCACTGAGGTGGAGAATAAAGACACACTTGGAAGTCCCAGGACCCCACCCAACTCCCAAGGCACAAGAGGGCCTCTCCAGAGGAACAAGAGATAGCTACAGGACCCAAAAACAGCACTGGAGCTCACTCCTCCCTGCAAGTGCCACCTACTGACAGGGAGGTCATCCTGCACACCCTTTTACTGCATCTACTGACTCATCATAAAGGGTGTGGTCGAATCTCACCCACAAACACCACATAGTAGCTCAGAGACTAAACTGGGCATGTCATTATCAAACAAAAATCTAAACACAAGAAGGAGCAACTGATCCAGATGGGAAGGAACAAGTGAAAGAACTCTGGAAGTATGAAAATGAAAACGGAAAGCACACCCCCAAAGGGGAACAACAGCTCCCTAGCAATTGACATTAACCAAACTCAGAACACTAAAATGACAGAACAAGAATTTCAAACAAGGATTGTAAGAAAACTCAATGATATGCAAAAAAAAAATGGATCACAAACACAAAGAAACCACAAAAAAAATCCAGGCCTTGGAAGAAAAATTCACTAAAGAAATTCAAATATTACAGAAAAATCAAACAGCTCTCCTGGAAATGAAGGACTTATTCAGGGATCTACAAAACACAGTGGAAAGCCTCAAGAACAGGATAGATCAAACAGAAGAAAGAATCTCAGAGATTGAAGACAACTCCTTCCAATTAAACAAGTCAGTCACAGAGATCAAGCAGAAAATTGAGAGAAAAGAAATAAGCCTACAAGAAATGTGGGATTATGTGAAAAAACCAAACCTGACGGTGATAGGGATTCCGAAAGGTGAAGAAGAAAACACTCAAGGGCTGGATAAGCTATTTGAACAATTAATAGAGGAGAAGTTCCGAGGTCTTGCTAAAAATCTAGATATACAGGTACAAGAAACTCAACGGACCTCAGGGAGATTCAATGCAAATAGGAAGACACCATGTCATGCAGTCATCAGATTGACCAAAATATACACTAAAGAGGCCCTTCTAAGAGCTGTCAGGTGAAAGAAACAAGTAACATACAAAGGAAAGCCGATGGGAATAACTCCAGGCTTCTCAACTGAAACCCTACAAGCAAGAAGAGATTGGGGTCCCATTCTCACTCTTCTGAAACAGAATAATGCCGAGTCTAGAATCTTGTACCCTGAAAAACTACACTTCATATATGAAGGAGAAATGAAGACATTCTGAGATGAGCAAAGACAGAGGGAATTCACCAAGATCAGCTCTCCAAGAAGTACTCAAAACAGAATTACACAAGGATCAGCACAATAAACACTCTCGAATGTAAAACCACTCAAAAGTTAAAGATCAAAAGCTAGATTCCACAATGGCTCAAGAGAGAAAACACAGCAATAAAATACAACCCAAAGAATAAACAGTAATTCACTCCACTTATTGGTTCTCTCAATAAATGTGAATGGCTTGAACTCCCCTCTCAAGAGACATAGGCTGGCCAAATGATAAAAAAAAAAAAAAAAAAAGCCAAGCATCTGCTGTCTCCAGGAAACGCATCTAACCTGCAAGGATGCATTTAGACTGAAAGTAAAGGGGTGGAAATCAATATTTCAAGCAAATGGAAGCCAAAAGAAGGCTGATGTGGCAGTTTTGATCTCAGACACCTTGGTTTTTAAATCAACAAAAGTAATGAAAGACAAAGGAGGGGGGGTCACTATATAATGGTGAAGGGTACAGTTCAACAAGACATAACAATTCTAAACATGTATGCACCCAACTTAGGTGCACCCAGATTCATAAGGCAAACTCTACTTGATCTAAACAAATTGATAGACAGCAACACCATAATAATCGGAGACTTCGACACCCCACTGACAGCACAGAACAGATCCTTCAAGCAGAAAATTAACAAAGAAATAATGGACTTAAACAGAACTCTAGAACAAATGTGCTTGATTGACATTTACAGGACATTCTACCCAAAAACCACTGAATACAGGTTCTTCTCATCAGCTGATGGGACATTCTCTAAGATTGACCATATTCTAGGACACAAAGCATGTCTCAAAAAATTTAAAAAAATAGAAATCATATCATGTATCTTCTCAGATCACAGTGCAATAAAAACAGGAATCAACCCCAACAGAAACTCTCATCTCTACACAAAGTCATGGAAATTAAACAACTTTCTGCTGAACAATTTCTTCATAAATGAGGAAGATGGAAATCAAAACATTCTTTGAACTAAATGACAAACGTGACACAAGTTATCAAAATCTGTGGGACACAGCCAAAGCAGTCCTGAGAGGAAAGTTTATTTGATAAATGCCTATATCCAAAAGTCAAAAAGATCACAAATAGACAACCTAATGAATCGACTCAAAGAACTGGAAAAAGAAGAACAGACCAACCCCAAACCCAGCAGAAGAAGGGAAATTAATAAGATAAAATCAGAACTAACTCGAATGTTCATGGTAGCACAATTCACTATTTCAAAAATGTGGAAACAACCCAAGTGCCCGTCAATCTATGAGTGGATTACTAAAATTTGGTATATGTTTACAATGGAATATTACTCAATAATAAGAAACGACAGTGATCTAGCACCTCTTATACTTTCCTGGACTAAACTTAGGCCCATTATCCAGAGTGAGGCACCACAAGAGCAGAAGAACGGGATCCATTTGTACTCGCCATCAAACTGGTACTAACTGATCAACACTAGGGTGATCACATGGCACAAACATTCTCCAGGTATTAGGGGGATAGGGGAGCAAATCTACAACTAAAGGACATGGGGAGCACTAAAGGGAGGGAAGGGCACGCCTTTAAACTGCATTTGGGTGAGGCAAAGACATAAAGTGTAACTAGAATGTTTGTACTCTCACAATACCTTGGAATAATAATAATAATAAAAAAAAGTCTATAATGCATCATGATTTGAAACACATTATGTTTTGTTAATGGTTAGAATATTTTTTATATTCCAATATATAGGCAGCAGTAAAGACCTATTCTCTTCTCCCAACCATTTTAAGAAGATTTTTTTTTAAATGACTATTTTATAAAATAAAAATAATTGAAATTATTTCACCTTTAATGTTACTATGACAGCTGCTGGATATGCCAAACCAACCAGGTGAAAGGATTTTCTGTACATCCTAAAAAAGACAAAAATAAGTGTTTATATAAAAATCATTTACTCAAAGTTTTCATATATTTCTTAAATATGAGGAAAAAGATTACTTTTGACTTGTTCACCTTTTACCATTAGTTACATACTTCCTTTATAGGGACAATCATAACTATAGCCAAAGTTTACTAAGCATTTACAATGTGACAGATGTTAATAGTATTTTATCTACATACAACCACTCTATAAAGTTAATGTGATTTTAGTGTCCATATGAAGATATCCTTCCCTGAACTTTATTTTATTAAAAGATGAACTGTATTTTGCATATGCATCAACAACACTTTCTAACATGCCACCATATCCATGACAGTAGAATGTTCTTGCTTTGTGTCCATTTATGTACCAAAATTTTTAGTCTAGAAGATAATGTCATTAAAATATTTCCTTTATAGCATTTTTTAAAAAATGGAAATTACAGAAGGGAATATGTAGTATCATCATAATTTACACAGCTTTTTTTCCCAGTTAATAATATTGGGGGAAATCATACTGGCAAAAATTTCTCAGGTTTGTTCAAATCGACATTCAATATTATTTATGAAAGTTTACTGAGAGAGAAAACAAAGTTCTTTCCATTTCCACAATGGTATCAATAACAAAAATATTTTTATTAATCAATAATTTGTTTTTTCATCTTCTGATGGGCGATCAAAATGACATAAACCAAATATAAGAACCTCCTCTGTGGGTTCATGAAAGAATAGAATCAACAAGGTATTCGAGTACATAAAAACAGCAGTAGGCTTTTATTCGGGACTCTGAAAGATACACGTTTCCTCCACAAAGTCCTGGGAAGAACTGATTATTAATCATGTCCCTTCATTCTTATATTAAGTAGTCCACAACAAGCCGCATTCTTTGGCTATATTGCTATAACTTCTCACCTCCCAAAACTCCTGGACAATACCATATTTTAATTAAATATAATGATGAATATGATCAATATAAGAAACAGTCATGTGGAAAATATTCTGTGTCTTTTATAAAACTACTATGGAAGATACTAACCTTTTTGATTCAATGTGCCTTATATTAAGAATTTATGGGACACATTACTTAGTTTCTATGTAAAAGCCATCATTTTTTTTAAAATAATGAAAGCCAAGTAATTCATTATGTTTTCCTTTTTAATCTTGACTTCTTGGAAGCTTGGAATTAGAATGCCATATTTAATTATATCTCTAGCCTAGGCTTTCTTGATAAAGTATCTCCCCATTTTATTCCAGAGACCTTATTACTTTACTTTCATGCTTCCATTTTATGTTTATTTTCAATGACCATAAATCATCTTTGAATGTGGGGGACCAGGAATAATAAAAAAATCCTTATCCTCTATTTCTATTAAAAAGTCTCAGAAGAGTTTACAAATAAAAACACTTATATTAATTATTCCATTGAGATAGGTATAATTATTCTAATCTTGCAGAGCAAGGAAACTACTAATCACACTACAAAACATCTAGAAAATAATTACTGTCAATGATGCTACTTAGTCCTTTTTTTTTGAAAGAGAAAGTTTTTTTTCTATTTTTCTAGTCATTATTAGTAAAAAATAGAAGTACAGGGGAAATGGAAGGGTGATGAACAGGGAAAAGAGTCAATATAAAAATCAATCAGGAATAAGAAATTTTAAAATGTTAAGTAACATTAAATCAGTTTGACTTCATGGCACAGGAAAGTAGTATGATGTAGCAAAGAAAACACATTCTCTGAATCACAGGATCAATACTCACTAGCTGTCTGACCTTTGGAAAGCTATTTAATGTCACTCACTTGTAAAATGAGAATAATTATAACCTTTCTGTGAAGAGTAAATGATATAAATGCCTGGCATAATATAATAAATATTCAATACAAGATAGTCATTATTATTATTACTGTAACTATTCTCATTACCCTGCAGCCAATACCCTTGGTTCTAACTCTTACATCAGAACTCCCTGGGCTCAGGGGGAACTCTGGTGCTATTGAGTGTCTTAGACTTGGAGTAGGCCGAGGAGTGAATATCAATGTACTTTCTCATTATATGGAACGTAAAAAAAGACAAAGAAGATTATCCTTCCAAAGAGATAGAGAAACTTTCTCATTATTGCACTTTTCTAATCCTATAATCAGGAACAGAATTCTAGTATAGAAAATTAAGATAAGTCATCCTGGAATCAGAATGAGTGTGGGAGAAACCTTGATACAGTTGCCTCATACTTTAGTAAATAGGTGATTATTAGGAATCACTGAAAAAGGATAATGAGTTTCCTGGGCCCCTAGAGGAAGTGAAAATCCTCTTGGAAATATGGTGAATTACTTTAGAAAGGTTTTATAATAATTACAAAATATAATTTAAAAACTTAAAAAAAAAAAAAAAACCCAGCCTATGCCAGGCACTATGCTAGGCAACAGACTATGTAGTGGAGGGTAAGGAAAATACAGTTACTGCTTCCACAGGGTTTATTCCAATGGTTAAAAAGAGATTAAAAAAAAAAAAAAAGAAACAATATGGAATAATAGAAAAGGATAAGAGCTATGAGGCAAACCACTGGCTGGGGACAGCCGTAGTGAGGAACAGTATCAAACAGTATTTGAAGAGTGATCAAAGAAGGCCTCTGGAAAGGTAAAAAGGGCCAGCCGTGTTGAAGGGTGGAGAGAATCATTTCTGACGGAGAGAATAGTAGGATCAATAGCTCCAAGGCAGGACAATTTAGAGATGTTCTTGGAATTGAAGTCAGGTTGGTACGTTCAATCAAGGATGAAGGTAGAATCAGATGAGGTTAGAAAGAAAAAGGGGGCCTGACAAAGCAAGGCCTGATTACCAGGTGAAAATGGGAAACCATCAGATGGTTTGCAGCTTAAGAGTGACAGGAACAAATTTGTATTTTCAAACATGACTGTAGAATGACTTGTTTGGAGAGGGTATGTGAGGAGGAGAGGAGCCAGTTAGAAAGCCACTGTTACATTTCTGATAGCAGATGGATGATGGACGCTTAGCCTGGGGCTGCAGGGGGAGATGAGGAAGTGGGCATAATCAGGATACTTTGGAGTAAGTAATCACCAGGACTTGCTAAGGTACTGAATCTCGGGAGGGGATCCTTGAGGGAGGGAGCAACAAGACTTCAAAAAGCCTTTCAGCTTTCAGGATTGAAGATGATTATTTTTGAAAATTCACAATAAACATGTCCTGCTGTTTTTAAGCATTTACTAATGGGGATTCAACAGTGATAAAAGAAATATTTCATTTCCACGTGTCCTTAGTACTTTGATTTCTTCAAGACTGCTTATTAATTTAGTTATATTATGCACATTTTGATATTTTAGTAGGTTATTAAATAAATTTTTTTTGCCTTTAAGGCAGAGAAAGACCTCTTGCTTTTTATATGTAGATTGCTACCCAGCATAGAATATATTTTATGAGATATTACATTTTATTTAGGTAAAATTAGTTATATAACATACAAATATGTTAGAATTGATTTTAAACAGTTATTTACAATGGTTCATTTGAGGAGAATGATCATTCAAAAGTCTTTGCTTTTAATATTCATGTCAACTTAAATAAAAAGAATAGATCCAGGACAAGGTATTTTTGTTACAGGTAAGTTCATCATAAAGTCCTAAATTTGTTCATTCTAGTAAGGATTGTGGGTTTCCTCAATATGTAAAATATAGGACTCTCATAACTTTGACATAGTGAACACATTTGCTGCCTTTCAAATTTTATTGTCTTGAGATACCAATGATTTCACTTACCTTTCCACAAAAATTCCAGCTTGAACAGCATGTACAATGCTCCGAAATTTTGGTTTTTCCTCAGGTTTCTTTTTTGTCATCCCCATTTTCCGGGTAAAGGTAGAAGCCAACCAGTCTCGGACTTCTGATGGGACTGCATCAGACTGAATGTCACAGAGCTCATCATCCGTATCCAGCAGCCGTCTACAAAAATTTATGCAGACTAAACATTAGAAAAAAGTGAAGGAAAACTAATAATAAAAATAAGCATTGCAATGGGATTTAAAATACAACAAATTATTCCCTTATTATTCTTTAATAGGAACTATTTAAAGAAAAAAATTGTGTTAACATTTGAAAAGTTCTTGATTTCTCAAATTGATCATCTTTTGAAGGCAAGAACTAATAGACTTAAGCATTTGCAGCTTTCAGTACAATGATACCAGTCTAGAGGTATCAATTGTTAGTATCATTAATATACTATTCTAATAATGAATAAAACTAAGAAAAGATGGGGAAGAGAATCCATAAACACATGTCTGCTACTAAAGGAAGCAATTGAAGTAGAAAGCAAAAGGGAAATTGAATCTATAATAGCTGTCACATATTTAATAATCTTATATACATAAATAATATGGACAGTACATTCTATTTGAATGAGGCTTTGGAATTTATAAAAGTCATTCGCAGGTGCTATTTTATTGTGTAAATATTTCTCAATTTTAGGAAAATAATAATTTAAGTACTCTAAAAGATAATCATTCTGATATTAATATTGATGATTACAAAAGTTAAAAGATGAAAACATTTGAAAACAAATGGATTATTTCAAAAGCTCATTTCAGGTGACCAAGCCTGTTTAAGTGGAAGAGCCATCTCCAGTACAGAGAAAATGCTGTGTTGAGGGTGGAGAGCTGATGGATTTAGAATTAACTGCTGGACAAGGAAATCAACCTAGGAGTGAGGCAGTGAACAGGAACTGGAACCACTAGCACACTCCTGTAAAAACCCCAGGTAGACCAGACTGACCAGTAATAACAGAGGCCATTAAAGCAGGAAAGGAAACATCCTTACTTTAAGCCCGCTCAGCTTCAGTAATCAACAACTTTCTAAAGGTCTGAACTGGCAAGATCCTGTAAAAGGCTCCCCACCAAATACAAAAACAGCTTTCCAGAGCTGTCAAGCTTTGCCTCCAGGAAGAACACAAGTCAGGTCTGCCTGTCATTTGAGAGTTGTTCTTTCCTTGTCAGTGCACCAATTTAAGAACTCAGAGGTCTTTTGGGCATACTTTAGCTTTGACCTGTGGGTTTCATGTGCTTTGGTAAATCTCTTGGCACAGAATGAGGCCTACAGATTACGAGCCAGCGGAGGGAAGGTAGCCAGAGGTAGCTGTCCATGCTAAAACCTCAGGGACAAGTCACAGGCCATCACAAGAAGGCAGGAACAAAACAAAATGGCAAAAAACAGGAGGCCCACCCAAAGCACCCAATAAGACCAAGACCAAAGAGAGGCTCAAAAGATAATATGCAGAAGAGTAAATCTTAATGTCCCTTTAAAATTTAAAGTTTAAATGACCTCCCATATGTTCTGTTGTTTTTTATAAACATGCAGAAGACAGTCATTTACAAATATTTATTTTTCATGGTATTAAGCATGAATGCATTTATGAGATAACTTATAAAAAATAAACATAAATGCTGGAGTTACAAAGCTAAATGTACACATATGAAAATAAAAAAGATTTACAGAGTTGGATGTTAATACTGATTAATACTTACTGTATAATAGTTTTAACTTTGTTTTGGGTCTTAGATTTCGATACTTTTGGTTTACCCTTACAACACTGAAATAGAAAATTAAAGCACAATATATTTTTTTCCTTTTTGTCCATTTTAAATTAGATTCCTTAGCCCATTTCAGCAAGTTACTAAACTACATGGCTTGAAAATTTCACTACTTTAAAGATGATGCCATATCTATTACTCTTATGCAGTGACCAAATAAAACTACAGAGCAGGACAGTTGGAATAGGAATCATTGTGGTGTAATCCTGTGATGTCACCATGCTCCAAGCATTCCACTGCTGCCTTGTTTTATCAGCAAATCTGAGTGGCATGACAGGCACGCTGTAATGGTTGCCACCTGCTTCACAGCAAATTTGAGGGCACATGTCCTAAACTCATAAATTATCCAAGACGGATCACCAAACATGACAAAATCACATAGAGGTATGGTAGGAGACCAGTAATCCTTAGTCATGATATATGAGGTCATTTATTGAGAAGGAAAGAGCATATAATCTCAGGGGAAACGATGATATAGATTAATTAGTGGATAGGAATAAAGGAAGAGAATGTGTAAAGAGAATAGCATGAAATATGCTATTGTATAACTTAAAAAGGGAATCTTGAAAAAGCAACAAATACCTCTGTGATGTTTAATTTTATGTGTCAGCTTGGCTAGGCTACGGTGCCCGGGGGGTTTGGGAAACACCAGTCTACTTTCTTTGTTGTGAAAGTATTTTTTAGATGTGATTAACATTTAAATCGATAAACTTTGAATAAAGCAGATTACTTTCCAAATTATGGGTGGGTCCATTCAATCAGTTGAAGGCCTTAAGAAAAGAGGTCTCCCAAAGAGGAAGGAATTCTGTTTCCAGATTGCATTTGGACTCAAGACTGAGACATTGACTCCTGCCAGAATTTTCAGCCTGCCAGTCTGCCTTGCAGATTTCAGACTTGCCAGCCCTAATAATCACATGAGCCAATTCCTTAAAATAAATCTCTCCCTCATCTCTGTCTCTCAATTTCTGTGTGTATGTGTGTGTGTGTGTGTGTGTGTGTATGGATGTGTGTGTATGTGTATCCTATTGGTTTGGACAAGAAAGAATAGTTCCACTCACTTATGAACACTCTATGGTAACTGCCAGTATGGATTATAAATAAGATAGAAGATAAAAGCTCAGCTTTCTATTAATATTCATTTAATAGAGCATATCAATTCTATTTCTGGTACCTATTTGCAATTGACTAAACACCATACTGTGTAGACACTGCAAAACTGTCAACCTATGAAGTGATTACAAAGTGAAAAAATTAGAATGGTCCCCTCTCATGTAGAATTTATATTCTAAAAGAAAGAGACTAAAAAGAAATAGGGAGGGTGATATAATGCGATTAATTGTGACAGAAAACACTACTTCAGATAATATGGCCAGGGAGTTAAGACTGGGGGAATAAGAAAGAATTAGATATAGGAAAGGCTGGGGGAAGGACATTCCAGAGAGAGAGAAGAGCAGGTGCAGAGGCCCTGAGGTAGGATCAGTATTGATGTGTCTGAGGAACAGAAAGAAGGCCAAATGTGAGTGGAGTATCCTGAGTGAGTCAAGACAGGAGACAAACATAGGTAAAATTCAGCTACTATCAGGCCTTAGAAGGATTTTGTCATTTTTGCAATGGAAAGTCATTGAAATGTTTTCAAGCAAGGTGTGACATGATTTATGTTTGTAAAAGTCCACTCTGTGTGCTGTGGGAAGAAAAAAATAAGTTGTAAGAATGAAGTTTGGAACTCAATTAAGAGTCTTAACTGAGCATAGTTGCAAAAATGATCTTTTATCTTAGAAGTTCAATGTTTTCTAAGGCTCAATTGGTATTGAGTTGGGCATCATTTTTCCTGTACACATCATCCCCTTTTAATATATGGTCAAAGCATTTGTGGGATTTTACTAATGTTTTCTCAGATGATAACTATTATTTTTTCTGTTCCATTTGTTTCGTTATCTTCTTCAGGGAAACTGATTACGCCCATCAGGGGTCTCTTTTATCCAGTTTCCATATCTATTGTTTTTCCAGTAAAACTTTTTTTTTTAAAAAAGTCTTTGTTCATATCCTGTTTTGTTTACTTTTTTTCTTTTTTATATGTATGTTTTCAGTAATGTCTCTTTTAAGATTTGTGGCTTTGAGTGTGGCTTTCTCCCCTGGACAGTCTTGTCTTCCTCCTCCATCAGCTTACTGAGTTATGTGTACTTATTTTTCACCTCTTTCTATTATCATATTATTTCTCTCTTAAGCCATTGTGTCTTTGTATTAAATTTATTAATTTTTTCCTACACAAGTGATGATTTCATTAAAGTCTTGAGTTTACAGGACGAGCTCACAGATTTGTACATTCCTGTGACATGGGTTCTTTATCATTTGTTTTTCCCTATCCCTTTCCACCTTTACTCTTGTGGCATTTTTGTATGGATTCTGTGTTGGTTCCTTTTTGTGCTCATCCTTATATGAGGGAACTTCTTTCTGGATCAGAAGGCTGAAGGGAAGGACCAGGAGAATGTACGTGGCAGACAAGAAGTAAATCTGGGCAGAAGTCTGGATGTGTCCAAGAACTGGCTTAAATTTCCCTTTTCTTTAGCTGACAGAAATACCCAGCTACAGGTCTACTTGTCAAAGATTCTTCTCTGCTGTACAGCACAGTTGCCAAAGTGGCCTATGAGGACCTTCATCCTCCTGTGTATCCATCTCTGCTACGCCAGCGTGTGAGATGGGGGAAGCCTCCACAGCCAGCCAACACACCTTGACCTTTTTGTTCGGGGCAAGGAGTTTCTGTTTTTTCATTTTAGAATAAGTGTCCTTTTCTAGAGAACTCTGCATTCTGCTCTCCCTATCTGAGATCCACAATCTTGGGGGCACCTTCTTCATTTAAAAAAAATCAATAGATTTTTTTTAGAGCAATATTATGCTTATAGAAAAATTGAATGGATAGTACAGAGAGGTTTCATACATCTCACCTCTACCCCTGCCTCCACAGTTTCCCCCATTATTGACAACTTGTGTTACTATGGTATATTTATTTCAATTGATGAGCCAATATGGATACATGATTATTAATTAAAGTCCATAGTTTACATTAGGGATCACTCACTGTGTTGTATGTTCTGTGGATTTTGACCAATGTATAGTGACATGTATCCACCACTACAGTACCATACAGAGTAGTTCCACTGCCCTAAAAATCCCTGTGCGTCACCTACTCATCCCTCCTACCTTCCCTACTTCCCAGTTCCCGGCAACCACTGATCTTTTTACTGTCTCCATAGTTTTGCCTTTTCCAGACTGTCATATACTTATAATCACACAGTAAAAGGCTATACCTTTTTTGATTGGCTTATTACATTTAGTAATATGCATTTAAGTTTCCTCTGCATCCTCCCATGGATTAATAACTCATTTCTTTTTATTGTTTGTGCATTCTACTGTTGAAAGACATCTTGGTTGCTTCCAAGGTTTGGAAATCACGAATAAAGCACATTTGTGTGCAAGTTTTTCCAACACATTTCGGCAAATGCCAAGGAACACAATGGCTGGATGGTAATAAGAAGAGTGTTCTCAGTTTTGTGAAAAACTGCCAAACTGTTGTCCGAAGTGGCTGCACCACTTTACATCCGCACTATCAATGAACGAGTGAGAGGCCAGGCCACCACCACGTCCTGTCTGGCTGACTGCAAGGCCTCCTAGCTGGTCTCCCAGCTCTTGCTCCTGAGCCTGTTAGTCTCTTCTTCCCTCCGCAGCACGAATGTCTCTTTTAAAGTGTAAGTCAGACTATGTCGATGCCTAATTCATAAAGCCCCACATAAGTCATCCCAAGCTAAGTCTCCAACTTTCCCTCTTAACCATACCCTTTATTCATTTTGCTCCAGCGACACTGGGCTTCTTGCTGTACTCAAAGCTGCCAAGTTTGCTTCTTCTTCAGACTCTCTGCACTTGCTGTCTCCTGTTTAGAATCTCTTACTCAAGATATTTGTGTGGATCTTTTTCTCACTGCATTTAAGTAGTGAGGGCTTCCCTGCACCCCCCACCAAGTATGAGCACTCTTCTTTTTTTTCATCCTGCCATAGTCTTGCTCTTAGCACTTACCACTGCTTGATGTCATATCGTATGTTTACTAGCTTGTTTATTCGTTTTATGCTTACAGTCTAGTGACCTGGACTGTAAAGACCTTGAGAGCAGAGGGTTGGTCTGTTTTTGTGCACTGCAGCACCTAAAATTATGGGTGGCCAGAGTAAGGGATCAATATATATCCATTGAATGACTAGGAAAATGTCTAGAAATATTTACACTAAACTATTATATCTGATTACCTTTGGGGACTGGAGTAAGGAGGGAAATGGTAGAAGAAGTTTAAGTCTCGAATCCTGTATTATTTGATTGATAAACAGCATCAGCTTGGAGGTAAATGCATTCATCTCCTTCGTTGCTTTTAGGTTAATTTTTCCTTGAATAATCACTTTCTAATTTTTTGAAACAAATTGTGAAGAAACATGTATTTTTGGGGTGGAAAAGACATTAAGCATTTTGATAGCATTTTTTAATAAAGTCGTAGGAAAGAACATTTTAAAAAATTGTATGTACTGTTTACATGCCTGTAGCCAAGGAACTCAGCCTGTCTGTTAAATACCAATTCCTTTATGCTCATTTATCAAGTAGAGAATGATAAGAAATAAAGAATGAAGACAAACAACTTGCAGCAGGTTCATGAATTATTCCAGTTTAGAGAGAAGACAGGAGGATAAAACCTAAATTTAAACAATTTAAAAAATAAACTAATAAACCTAATGGCACATACTTCTCCTTGTTCCCCTCCATCTCTTCTTTCCTATTCATTTTCCCTTTCCTGAGCATCTGCCTTGTACTCTTTGTCTTCCTCCCTCTGAGCACAAGAGGCTCCTCTAGCTTCATTTGACCATGCTAGGCAGGGCAGGACAAAAGCTATAATATAGTGTGGAATGATAATCGGAACTTTTCATAGAGAATTATCATAAACAATCTTCTTATACATATATCAAAGATATGAAAATATCTGTATACTTATGCAATATTACGTCACATGTAAAACATAGAAGACTGCATTTTGTCCTCATTTCATTCTTGAAAAAAATTTTGGCAAGTAGGATGACAAAATGGGATCGTCAATATTATAGCTAATTTTGCTTTACAAACATCCAATAGCTTGATTGCTCTCCATCCATGTGTTAGGGGACAGAGTGGCATAATTGTTTACACAGTGAATACCCTTATAAAATGAAGACTTTGTGTCTAAGAAACTTACAACATGAAAGAATAATCATTGGTGCATTTTTCTTAGGAATTCTTAAAATACACTGTATGGAAAAGATATGATGAGGAGTATATGTATAAAACGTTATCACTGTTGATCTCTGAACATGCTTCCACTGGTGTTTAATATGACTTTTTTTTAGTCCCAGTGGAGTCAATAAAGCACAAAGTGAGGGGTTCCTAAACTCTGGCTGGGTGTTCATGGGGGCTGGAGACCTGTGAAATCTTACCCAATCCACAATCAACTGATCCTTGGGAGCTATTTATACTCTAAATTTTCTCTTGAAATTAGATACACAACTCCCAAAGGGCTTATATTTTGACCTAGAAAGTTTGCAGGGAAGGGAAGTAAAGAAGGAGGCGGCCGCGGAAGAAGAGGTCATGGGATTTTGACTCTTACAATGGCATTTAGTGAAAATATTTCTGTCCACGGTGGACTCTTGGAAAATGGTATACCCATGTACCCGCATGGTTATTTCCAGGCAAATGGTGTCCACAGTTACACCTCTTAAGTATTAAAATTCACATGCTGGATGCAGTTAGGAGAAACTGGTTTCTCAAGTGTGAAATTTTTTTTTCCTGTTTTACTATTCTTATAAAGGACACTTTTCATCAAACAACTAATTCATTCAGTTCTGATCCTAACATTTGATGGGCCGAGGGCAGGAGCACATTTCTTCCAAATACCATATAACTAAATATTTTAAAGTTGTATATCAGGTGAACAAACTGTTATATGTTCTATCCTTCCACCTCTGAATAAGTTTCATAAAACGCTGACACAAGTTAGGCTTGAATTAAGAATTCTCAATTCTGTGTATGTCAGGGCTGGGCCAGCTGGCTGCAGCTTCCCCTACACCAGCCTACTGCTCTGGCCCTCACTGTACAGGCCTCACACAAAAGCAGGTGGACACTGTAGCCCCCAAGTGTAATGTCTATCAACCAGACTAGCCTTGAAAGCAGCTGCTTCTTGACCATTCTTTGGAGTGAAAGTGAACAAACACCAATGGTGTCCTGGGCCCCTTTGGGAGGAAAGACCTAAGAATGATGTCTATTAAGACTTAGGGGAGAGGCTTGCAGACCTTTGGGTAGAGCATTCTGGAATCTCAATGCCCAAACTATGGTAGAGGAACATACCGACCATGAGGGAAGGGAATGCCAGTGTCCTGGAACCTGGAAGGGGAAGAAGGCCAGGGGCTCTAGGCTCTTCTTGGTCTTGGAGATGTATCACCCTCTGGAGAGGGGCACCAACAAAAAGGGCTTTTGTTGGGCACCTTGATGTGGGAAGTAGTGTCCAAGGAAGTGGTTTTGGTTTCACTGACCTGCGGCTAAGGGTGGTACTGAGCTCATATGTTGCAAGCATCTTCCAACTGAAGCTCTTCCAGGAGAGCTGAGGAAATTAGGAGAGGTTGATCTTTCTGCAGCATGGATATTCTTTTGCGGTAAGCGGTTTCCTCATAGGAGAATCCATTAGTGATATTTCTTAGATTAACACATCTGTATTGTGAGCTGCCTGGACCTTTGCCCCCAACCCAACCCACCCCACAAAAAGCAAAAAACAAAACAAAACCCTAAAGGTGATATTAATCCTTCACTCAGGCTTCAGAACTATTTGAAGATAGATACAGATGATAATATCAGCTAACTTTATTGCTTTCTTACTATAAACCAGGCAAGGAGCCAAGCTTTAGCTCATGTAATCCTCATGATACCACCATCAGGAAGATCTAATTATTATTATTACCTCTATTTTACTGATAAATAAATTGAGGCACAGATATCTTGAGTGATTTTCTCAAAGTCATACAACCAGGAGGGGCTATGCCACAGTTTGACTCACATCTGATGGTTTCAAAAAGAGTTCTTTTAACTGCTGAATTATCCTCCATCTCAAATGCAAGTTTTCTTACTAAAAATGTACAAATTACCTTCATATTCGATCAGTAATCATTCTCTATCTCATCTCTGCCTTGAAATTTAGAGTTAAAAATAATTAATCCTAAAAACTCTTGAAGCTGTGTGCAGTGGTGCATGCCTGTAATCCCAGCTACTCAAGACTCCAAGATGGGAGGATCACTTGAGCCCAGGAGTTCAGGACCAGCCTGGGCAACATAGCAACATCGTGTCTCTTAAAAAAAAGAAAAAAAAAAAAAAAAGGAAAAAAAGTCTTAAAGGAGTTTGGTCTACCAGGGAATTTTTGGTTAAAGGAAGCTTAAATGTATTTTCCAAAGGTGATATGTTGAATCATTTTCTCATAGAGAAATATATATGGATGGAAAATTCAGGGTACTTTGTTGAAGTACAATAAATTAAATGTCAGGATGCAAAAAGGTAATATATTTGAAATGCCATAGCTACTTGTCAGTAACCTACTTCCTGAATGCAAAATACATTTAAATTATTTCTTTCAGACCACCACTGAGAAGTATGTTTATTTATTTATTATTTATTCCCTGTCTTGTTCCAAAAAGAATTTTAAATGGCAGGCTCACAAATATTTATCTCAACAGCTTTTTTTTTTTTTTTTCAGCAGCTTCCTTTTTCTATCAACCCGATAGCTTTGTTCAATGTTCCCTCTGGTTTCGTTAGTCTCTTTTTTTTAAACTGTGAGAAGATCATTGTATATGAGTGACCACGAAGACAGAACATTTGAGTGGAGAAATTAGTTATGCTGACCTTAGCTCAATTCCCAAGAGGCAAATGTTGGCTGAATGAGGTCAACTAAGGGCAGTGCTGAAGTCAAAACCTAAGGAGGGCTTCGGGCCTGCTCTGTGCCCACCAGAGGAAGCAGAGGCTGAGGTAGAGGAGGTCTTGTCCCTAGGACCAGCAGGAAGGAATGTTGGGAGGAAGGTTCTGAGAAGGAGTCAAGTTGCTTAGAGAGCTGGGATCAAGATTATATTTTTGGAGTCAGTTGGGGACGGAAATGGGGATAATGGGTGCGGGAGAAAACTGCCCTAGGCCTCGCAGATGACTGTTGGCTTCCCACCAGGAAGTCCTCTTGGCTCAAAAATATCTTTGAAAATGTTCCATTAGGCCCAAAGCCTAATGTTCCACTAATTATCAAATTTTTGATTAATAAGCATCCTCCATGGTTAGGAAAACTGCCTCTGGAGTCAGACTCCTGGCTTCATCACCTATTAGCTATGCCATCTTAGAAAAAATATTTCATCCGTGTGAGTCTTAGTTCCTTTGTCAGCACAACAGAGATGATAACAATAGTATCCCTAGTGGTGAGGCTGTGAAGGAGAAATGGATAAATGCACAGAAAGCATTTAGAACAGCATCTGCCGCAAAGCAAGCCCTCGGTAACCCCAGCCACTGACACATGCATTAGTCTAAGCAGATGTCCTTTTTCTAACATGCAGAAAAAGAAAGGCATCACAGGGATGGAAGTGTTTGAGACACTATAGGAAGAAGTTGGTCAAACTAGATTTTGGGGAGTCAAAAAATTAGATATGGACAGTGAGAGAAATCTCCAAAAATAATCTTTACCCACTATAAAGTTTAGTTGGTAAAGATTAAAAATAAAAAATAGGCAAATTCACAGAGGCGGAAAGTAGAATAGAGGTTACTAGCATTTGAGGGGAGGGGAAATGGAGAGTTGTTTAAGGGGTACGGAGTTTCTGTTTGGGATGATGAAAAGCTCTAGGGATGGATGGCGATGAAGGTTGTGCAACGTTGTAGATATACTTAATTACACTGAATTGTACGTTTAACAATGGTTAAAAAGATAATTTTTATCACAATAATACAATATTTACCTAGTATTGATCTTCTTCATATCCCACTTTCCAGAGAACAGATTTGTTGCCTCTTCTAATCAGGGAAATGAGACATAGAAGGACATTCCATGCTCCATCTAATTGTGTGTCCTTCCAAGGTTTACTAAGCGTGGTCGGTTGGAGAAAAAGGATGGGGCTGCAGCCCAGAGACGAGCCTGTGGTTTCCCAGACCTGGGAGAGGACTAAAGGACAGGCCTTGCCTCCCCCAGCCCCACACTTGTTGCTGTGAGTCACTGCTAATCTCCAATTCAGCACCCCTTGCTTATCGCCCGATTCCATGGTGAAATTTCCTGGAGCTTGGGGGAGGTGTTTTAGCACAAGGTTATCTCATATACAACTTGGGGCAATACTTGGGCCATACTCTTTTGATAAGACTAGTAATCTTCAAAATGTGGTCTCTGGATCAGCAGAATCAGCGTCACTGGGGAGCATGTTCAAAATGAAACCTCCAAGCCTCTAACCCAAACCTGCAGAATCAGAAACTCTGGGGGTGGGCTGCAGCACTCTGTTCCAACAAATCCTCCACATGATTCTGATGAACACTGAGGTTTGAGAACATGGTTCTCCTCCTTTCACAGCTTGCCAATTAATGGAAGCTCTCTGTCAAGAAAATAAGATTTATTTCTCTCCTATAATATGGACTTAGCGGCACTGCTTGTTAGCATAGGCCTACTATTTCACTGTCAGTGAGTGTTGGTGAGTTATATGGGAAGGGACAGGCAGAATAATCCCTGTGACGGTATCGTGATGAATCTTTTATACTGATGTTACAAATGGGAATTACCAGTATGTTACTTGATTGCAAAATAGAAAAGTCAGTTTCTCAACCAAGCAGGGGATGGAGAATGGGTCCTAAGTAGAGCTGGGGTATATTCAGAAGATAAGAGTATAAGGGAAGATAAGGAATAGATTTCTTTCTAAACTCATGAGGCCAAAACCGTGTGGATGATGACAAGGGGGTGTTAACGGTAGTCAGACAGAATAGCAAAATGATTATCAGCACATGAAGAGTGTCTTTCACAAACATTTGTTGAGTAAATGAATAAAAGTAAAAAACATAGAGCTTCTGGCCTTAGAGATTTTTTAAAATATTTGGGTATTTGCAGTAGCTAGGTAGTAGGCCAGATGAAGAATAAGTTATTTGTTTTGAAGTATATGTTATAAATATTAACATTTTCAGTCACGTCCTGCTTCATGTGTAAAAAGATGATAATTTTCATGTGTAAAATATTTTTAAAAAACAATCAAAAAATATTTCCTGTTATCCTGTGACTCCTTGTCTATATAGTCAACCATGAATTCATTCAGTAATTAAAGTGTGCATGACACAGAATAACCCGAGGGAGGAAAAGAGTCTTTTCTTTGATTTGAGTTTCAAAATCTAGATCCCATGGAAGAAGGCAAGGCCCAGGAAAAGATGATAGGAGAATACGTGATGAGTCAGAGCAAAGTTCCCGTTCCTGTGATTATCCAAACATGCCCTGAGTTAATGAAGAGGAGTCAGAAAGATGGCAGAAGAAATCTGGAGATGGGACACTGAGTCCTGCCTGAACTCCAACTAAGACAAACTGTGAGGAGGGTAGCAACATGCCCCAAATAAGTTTCCAGGATCCTGAAGCAGAAGCGAGCTGAATGCCCCACCGCATGCCACCCCCACACCCCCTCCTAGGGAGAACCTTGGTGGCCAGCAAGGTCCCAGTGCAGAACTGACTGATGTGTGTTAGACAGATAGGCCTGAGATAGCCTCACAGATAATGGTGACTTCCACTAGATTGATAGAAATGGAAACAAGAGAGAAGAGATGGAGGGTAGACAGAGGCCAAATATGTTTTGGAAGTAGGCTTGCTGATGAAGCACAGTATAGAATAAGGAAACACCCTTATACTTAGAAAACACTTAAGTCTCTGATTCCCTGTACTTGGTACTTGCTCAAGAAACATCTGTGTTGTTTCACTGTATTATGGACTAAACATGTTTTGGGGGCTACCTTGGAAACTTAATCAACCTATTATCTGGTTTTATGGGAAAATTGATGATGAATTCTATGTAGCTAACTTAGAAATCAAACTTTCGTGTTAGGATTTATTGTCAGGATAAAGTAACTGCTTGGAAGGATCAGAGATGAAGAAGATGGATTTGGAGCAAGTCTGACCTACTTGGCTTAAGGATGCTGTCAAGAACAAATGACCATCAAACCTAAGCCAAAGTGTCTCAAATAATAGGAAAATTTATTATTTTCCTTAATAAAAAAGTTAAAGGTAGGCTGACTCCAGTAAGGGATTTTTAAAATCAATAACAATATCAAGAACTCGGGTTTCTGTCATCTTTCTATATCATCAACTTTGGTATAAGGTTTATTTAGCTTTATGCTTGAAGCAACATGGCTGTATCTATTTCAAGCACCATACTCAGATACAGCGACACCTAGAAGCATAGGACTCCTTTTCCACGGAGAAGAAATCTTTTACCAACAGTCTTCCCTTTGGCCAGAATTGCATCACATAACCAGTGAGTCTAACTGGCTAGGAAATTGGGGAATAATGACTGGATTCAATCAATTAGGATTTACCCATCCTGAGCCTGGGGCTGAAGTTGGTCTCCCCTGAATCACTTTGGTTTGAAGAGCAGAGCGAAAATTGGGGGAAAAAAATGGCCTCTGCTGGTAAGGAAAAGGAAGAGAATGGATGTTGGGTATGCTCCATTTAAGTTTGAACTTGTCTCTGATGCTTAATAATTACATGATCTTAAGTAAATTTCTTTATGCCTCAAGTTTCTTTATAGGAGAAATAATATAAGTACCTAATTCATAGGATTGTTTGAGGATTATACACAATTACATATGCAAATTACATAATATGTTGCCTTGGATGTAATTGCCAATTTTCACTGTTATTAATATCATTATTAGAAAAAAATAAGTTTTCGACATATATAAGGAAATATTCATTTATGTTTTATTGACTCAAAATATCTCAAATAGTGAAATTTTATTTAATATGTAGAGCTTTTTTGTCAGTCATTTTCTTAAAAGATCTGGTCAGATTTTTTCCTTCCCCCTTTTCACTAGTGAGGCTGTTTTTGAAAGTTTGTAGAAAGTAACACATCACAGATGGACAGAAAATAGGAAAACCAACCAAAAAGTATTGCAGCTTTTCCTAAGTAGTTTTCTCATACCACCTGCAGAATGAGAACAGCCAACCCTCCCCACACTCATACCATAAAAGTAGAATTCATAAATCATAATTTGATTTTTAATGATTCACTGAGCTCCAGCAATGTATTAGCATGTTTCCCTCAAACTGATTTCCTTAGGGACTTTTCCAATGGTAAACAATCTAAAATATGCAACAGTCCATATTTATAAATGCTCTCCCACTAAGCAAATGATAAGCAGCTCCCTCCTGGTGGCCAGCATAGTTTAGTCATGAGCAGGTCTTTACAAGAGGATGTTGGGACTATGGTCTCAGAAGTCCAGAATAAAGAGGGACTGGAGACTTCAGCTTCCATGTGAGAAAAGCAATGATTAGGGGAGGGGGGGAAATCTCTTGCCTAGATGCTAATCATTAGTAGGAGCAAAGCCAAGAAAGGTGTTGCTGAACTGCCAGTCAAGGGCTTTCCTCCCCAACCCACACAAACCCTCATCCAGGTCTCTCTGCTTTTGGTACTAACACATTTTAGTTTTCGCTGTAGAGAGAACACAGTTGTTGTTTTCTGAGGAAGCACTCTCTTCCAGTCTGAATTCTTAAGCACATGATTTAAGTAGAATTGACCTTGTACCTGGTTTCATGAAATGCTTGACCAATGAACTTATATATACAATTCCCCCAGACACAATGATTGGTTAAGGGATGAATACATTACCAAACTAGAGCCAATAAGACATAAGAATATGTTTACTGGAAAGAAAAGAATACCTTTTCCATTCCTGCTGGATTTGATGGGGTGAGAAGGTAAAACTCAGAATGACTACAACCATCTTGTTACCACTTAAGCATCAGAAGAGGCCATTCCAGAGTAAGTCAAACAGAGAAGTTGACCACGTAACGTCATCTGTGACCTGAACTAGCCTATGCTTGCAGTCAGCACTAGCCATCAATATTCTGGCAGTGACAGCCAGTAAATTAACCATTTGTTTAAGCTGGCTTGGTTGGGTTTCCTATCACTTTCAATTGAGATATTCATAAAACCTGTTCATTAGTCCAACCCTTTTCTGTTTCCCTCATTTGACTCCAAATGTCAAAGGACCACACATGGTTCAGTGCCATCATGATGTGGAGGTTGTAGTGATTAATCACCAAGAGTTTGCTCTCCACATCACATTGATCCCCAAATTTTGCATCCTGTTGTTCATACTTCGGCCATAATTATTTTAGCACCCTTACCCATGATGAGCAGCTGAGTCTAAAGTGAAATGCTAACCAATCTTTCTGATTCTGCAATGCTACTCATGTTTTATTTGAAGACCCTCGGCTATGTGCTAGTTAGTTCCACCTTCATCTATATTTTTAACCAGTGCTTGGATATTTCTCTCTTTTCATAGATAACTTCCCATGGATAACTTCTTGACCTAATCTTTCTATGAAATTTTTTTTCCTTTTATTCCAAATTTCTTTTTAAACTATTTATCTCCAGGCTAAAGATACCAGTCTTCCATCATAAAAACAATATGAACAATAACAACAAAAGCCTTCCTCAAGTATATGTTCCTATTAATAGATTATTCTATCTCCATTTTTTTTCTATATTAGCAAATATTTGAAAAATAGTCTATACTAATTTCTTCATGAAGCCATTTCACAGTAATCCTCATGCTATCATTATCTGGCTGGTATCTTTTTCTGTTTACTGAAACTCCACTTCAGAGATATCAGGAATCTTTTAACTCATCCCGTGATTGGTTCTCCTTGTAGCATTTGATTTCCCCTTTTTAGTAACCCTACCCTCTGTTAACTAGGCACTCCATACTTTTCAGACATGCCTCCTGCTGCTATATCTATTCTTTCTATGTCTCTTCTTTGGTAGCTGCATGCCTATGCCTAAATACTTATGTTCTCCTTAACTACCCGCGTGTCCTTAACTACCCTATCACTCTACATCTCTATTTGACATTTTCCTCTTCTCCCTTAACTTCAATTACTAGGGTAACATTTAACCCATTTTGATATGGAATTCCAAGCATTTTTTAAACCTTAATGGTTGGAAGTGGAAAAATCCTGACATTTGAAAAGCCAAAAAATTGTTTTATTCTACAGGGGCTTTATTTTACTTTCAGTGCAGACTGCCCTTTTGTTTTATGAAAAATCTTTTGGATAGGTCTTTAGTTACACTAAAATAAAGTAAAGGCTCTCCTCTGGCATATAGAAGATTGAGACAATGTGATTCTAAGAGGCCTAACATATCTGAACAAAAATGTACAAGGTCCTCTTCACTTTGAGCACAGCTGCTTCACTGCAGATTAGGTATCCTTTAGAAAACTGTCATTTTTTTTTTCTAAATATGGATTTAGTCTTCAGCACAGGTGTTGATCCTGAGAGATGAATGCACAATTTGACATTAATTTTGATCATCCCCTTCCTTTATCTAAGTGTTAGAACTTGAGATCCTGAGGTCAGGATAGCAAGTCATGTTGAAAGGACTTCTACAGGGGATCGTAAGCTGGTCTTGGTGAGATGGGCATCAGACCTTAGAGGAGGCAGAGATATGCTTGGTAGGGGACCTCTATGAAAGAACTCGAGTTTGTGGATTCTGAAGGCATCTATCAATAAGGTCTTACCGCAATTATAGCTGATTTTCCCTTCTGTTTGGAGAACTAGAGGAAGGGATAGAACTCATGCATGGGAGCATGCCTGCAGATAGATGGACTTCAGGGAAAAATAAGTGACCTGCACAGAACGATTCATCAGTTTGGAGCCAGAAAGCTGGTTACAGAGGAAATTGACAACTAGGAAAGATTGTGAAATAAATAAACATTTGCTGGGCATTCTCAAAAACTTTAGGATGGGGAACATATTCAAATAGCAAAGGAGCCCCAACTATTGAAGATTGGTATCAAAGTAAAGGTATCCAAAAGAACTGAGACCCCTGAGTTGTAATTGCCAAATTCACATCTCTGATTGGCACTGTGAACTTCAGTGCCCATGTATCTAGCATGTTCCAGACATTTTTTACCATAAGTCCTCTTGTTAGAAGCCTTGTCTTTAAAGATGAGCAGGGAGAGCGTTGCTAGAGAACAAACTCAGTAATACTAAGAAATATCTGCACATCTAGTCAGATCTGACTCTGTATAAGTTCTTACTACGTGTTACTCCCTCTGGTTATGACTTAACTCCTCCTACTTAGAGTTTCCTCTTGTAATTTGTCAGCATCCTTGGTTGGATCTCTCTCTCTTAAGTCTCAACTTCCCTGTTTCTTGTTTGCAGTGTTTGTCCTTGTGCCTGTTTGTCTTCACACTTCTTTACACCAGCTTTCTGCACAGTTGTACTCCTGATATGGATTACTAGTGTGACTGGGATTCATTTCAGGTACTTGATACATATTTGTCAAATGAGTGAAAGTTCTTTGATAAATCCCTCTACTCAATGATTTCAGGGGTCTTAGCCTCCAAGGTGTCCTGAACGTCGTTCAATTTCTACCATACTAACTTCTTGAAGTACTGACTGACATCACTGAATTCTCATTTAAGATAATCTACCCTCAAATAATGATGCTTAGATTGTTAAGACATGGAAGCCAATTGAGGGTGTTTTTTACAGGGATGTGTATCTCTGCATTAAAGTTTTTTCCGTCGTATGCTTTGCTTTCATTTCCTGGTAACTAGCCTACCTGTTTTCATTTTCTTAGGATCAAAAACTGCTGTCAGGAAATTATTTGATATCTTCACTAGGTTGTATAAATTATATATTTTCATGTGTTATGTATCCTAGAGGTATTTGCATTTTATTAGTAGTTAACAAATTGAAATTTATTTAAAAATTTAAAAAAATTGATTATTACTTAAATTTCACTCTGTCAGGCATTATACATTTACTCCCCATGTCAACCCTATGAGGTGAGGATTGTCCTTATTCTTATTTTGTAGATGATAACTATAGGGACGGTAGATGTCAAGGAAAGTAGTTAAAGAAAGAGAGTATTGAGTGGAGGCTTTGAACAACCCACTCTTTCTGAATCCAGAGTCTATGCTCTAACCATGGTAATTATAAAACAGATTGTTTCACCTTAACCAAATGAAGTTATAAATTGTGTTTTTAGGAGATATTAGTACCTCTCCATCAGCTGCCTATCCTGCTGTTCATGAGGCCAAGGACGCTACTTTGCTTGGCAATATTCCAATCCAAATAAGGACAATCAAATGGATTTTTTTGTTTTGTTTTGTTTTTTAGGCCACATGTTTCTGGATTACAACTGTGCAACTCTGAAAAACAGTAGTCTCTAGGGACATATCTGAAAGCAAGAATCACAAAATATTGGCATTTGCATTAGAAAATGTCTTTTAGAAAAACCAACAGTCATATTCATCAGGGAATTGTGCTACAATCTCCAAAAAGAAAGTCGAAATTCAATTTCTATCAGAAACTCTGTTTTCATTTTTCTCACCAAAATCATCTTTTGAAAAATATTTTTGTTTTGATTTGTTTTCTTAACTGAAATCCTGCAGTCGTTAAGGCTTAGTAGGAAGAGGGGTGTGGGTGAGTGTGTGTGTGTGTGTGTGTGGGTGAGTGTGTGTGTGTGTGTGTGTGTGTGTGTGCGTGCTTTAAACCAGTTAATATTATAGTTTCTGTTTTATCCTGCTTTACCATGTGTTGACCTTCTTTCAGTCTGGCCCAGCTTTTAAACAACACCTCTCTGAAAAACTCAATCTTTTTTTTTCTAGAAAGAGAATTTTCCATTTAAAAAACATCTCAGAAGTCAGCTGATTTTTAATTTAAAGTTTAAAAGCAATAAATGCTTCCTGAGCCCTGCTCCTAAGGCAAACGAGCCCTGCTCCTATATGCACATTTCAGCAGAAATATCCTCAGTTTACTGCTGTGTGTCTTAGTAAATGTATAGGAAATCAAACCACATGAGTATTATTGCTGATATTTTGGTCATAAAACACAGCTCTTAGAAGATTCGTAAGGGGTAATCTTAACCAGTGGTATAATGGTAAATTTTTAACAATAGGATCTCCAGGAAAAAAAAAAATTCCGATCTGTAGTATTTGTCATTTTCCATGATGTAAATACTTTCACTGTGGCCCATTTTAAGCTACCAATGTGACGTCACTGAAGGCAGAATTGGGAAGAGATGCAACACAATCTGTGTATCACTGACAGCAGGTGAGCTTTCATCAATCTTCTAGTCAGTCTCTGAAGTCACCCGTTAGTTAAATGTTACAAGCGGCATGAGGACGAGAATGGTGCTTAGCAGCCCAAGGCCTGGAGTCAGATTGCCAAAGCCCTAATCCCACTCTTCAGTGTATTTCCTGTGTTCCCTTGGGTAAGCTATATAACTTTTCTGTGGTTCAGTTTCCTTACATACAAAATGGTGATAATAGAGTTTCTATCTCACAGGGTTGTTGTGATTTTTAACTGAAAGAGTACATATAAAATGCATAGAAGAGTTTTTAGCATATAGTAAGCCCTTAGTGCATGTTAGCTACAGGATTTATAATTACAGCTATCGAAATGTTTTATGCATTGTCATTTAAATCTTTCAGAGGTCCTTAAAAGCCATCCTGTTTTATAGCAATACTCTGAGAAGAGCCAGCTACACAGAGAGGAGTACTAAGTAAGAAGTCAAAGGCTAGTTTTGAGTCCCAGTTTTTCCAATGCTTCACTCTATGACCTTTGGCAAACCATTTTACTTCTAAGAGCTTTAATTCTCTCATTAGTAAAATGTAGAAAGTAATAATCATCCTGCCAACTGCATAGGATTGTGGTGAGACTAATATGAGATAATGAAACTAAGAGCCCTTTGAAGACGATACAAATTCTAAGTGTCATTATTAATCTAATTTAAAAATCACAATGCCATGGAAGCATTAAATAAATGAGTGAAAAGTTTTGCATCATGTGAGTAAAAATTAGAAATGATGTGGTATTAAGAGCTGAGATGTTTTGTTATAAGAAGCAAAAAAGAAAAAAATTAAATTTCTACCATGGAGCAGCTAAGCATTGTGCTTAACTTTTTTCCTCACAGAAGAGCAATTTTCAAATGAAAAAGAACTATACTTTAAATATAACATACGCTTAAATGAGTTAGCAAAATAACTACAGAGTCATAATTTTCAGGGTAAGGAAATACAACAGAAAAATGAATAAATATATAATAATCTATCAAATGAAAGACAGGACATTAAGGCTAACCAGATAGTTAGCATTATGCCATTACATGATGAATGATGCAAATCTATAAATCATTCTTTCATAAAAATTCTTATATATTATAGGTAAATATAAAATAAAATAGTCAAGGACAGATTGAGGAAATCTTAAACCTGTTAAGGTCAGTCAACTTGTGAACAATTAGAGCACAATGAAAATGAAGGAGCAAGGAAATTGTAGGAACAACAAATTTTTAAAAATTTACACTTTGGATCTTCGTTCACCTAAAAGAATCATATACATTTATATACATTCCACAAAGTTAACCAGGAAAACAATTTTGAGCAGAATTTATAATCTAAAAATGTGCCTTTTTCCTCTTAATTTTTATCTCCAAACCATGGCTTCGTAGAAGAGTTCGGTTCTGGGGATGAAGAAAGAATCACCTGTGAAGCACAGCCCTCACCAGGGTCTTTTCTGTCAGTAATTAGTGAAATTTCTTGTTGTCAAATACCAAAACGTTCAGAACATGATTTAGGAAGATCCCCAAGTTTCCTTGTTCAATGAAAAAAAAAAATCAGAATGGAAGACCATGTCTATAGTGTACTACCTTCCATGAAAGGAAGAAGGAAAACATATGAAATAAAAACTTGTAATCAATCACTGGAAAGATGTACAAGAAATTTATGGGGGAATGGAGTAGATTGGGACCAGGGTGGAGGCAAGACTTTCATCAAGCACTTTTTACAATATTTTCATTTTTGAATCATGTGAATTTATTACATATCAAGCAACATTATGTGAATATGTATGTGTGAAGTCCAGTACACATAGATAAATAAAAACTTTGATCACTCATCTAGCTAGCTTTTAACATTTTAACATTCATCACCTTCCCCAAGCTCCAGCCTGACCCAGGCATGGACAGAGGGGAAGGGGCTGGTGCGTGTCTTCCCTCTCCATGTTCCCCCGCTTGACTGTTCAGCAACATGAAGGCAGAGGCAGTAAATTATAGGGCCAAAGGGTCTTGCCGGATTGGTGGTTTTGCTGTCATCTACGTGACAAATGCCCAAGTGCTAGCTGTTTTTTTCTCCTGGGGACTGTTTGTGGGTCCTTCAGAGAAACTTGCCACACCAAGAGGGTACCTTGAGCATTATATGGTCTCTGATATTTTGGCTGAATTTTTACAATTCCTATCCTGGCTCTTACACCCTCCATCATCCCATGCTGCCTCTTTTTCTCCACCTGATTTAAGTACTCTTTGGTACTTCCAGAGATCTCTACTCCACTTGCCTTATGGCTTTGAAAAAACTTAGCACCTTCTTCATATCAAACTCTGGAAATGCATGTCTCTCCTTCATACCTCTGAATTCACAGGTAGCCCTAATCGACCTGTCACTGTTGTGTGTTTTCTGAGATGGAATCTGGAATGAGTTTCACTCTTCCAACACCAAGAGACATCAGTTAAATTTCCTGGATCCTCCAAATATCCTGGTGGGAGTAAATGGCTTGGTTGTGCTAGGCTAACAATCCCCTTCAAATAAATACTCCTTTGCTAATCTCCTTACAACTCCGCTAATTATGAGGCTAGGTTTGGGCAATGTTCAAAATCACATTTGGGGGCTGGGTGCAGTGGCTCACGCTTGTAATCCTAGTACTTTGGGAGACCCAGGCAGAAGGGTTTCTTGAGGCCAGGAGCTCAAGACCAGTCTGGGCAATAGTGAGAGATCCCATCTCTATAAAAAATAAAAAATTAGGCCTGGCGCGGTGGCTCACGCCTGTAATCCTAGCACTCTAGGAGGCTGAGGCGGGTGGATCACTCAAGGTCAGGAGTTCGAGACCAGCCTGAGCAAGAGTGAGACCCCATCTCTACTAAAAAATAGAAAGAAATGATCTGGACAACTAAAAATATATACAGAAAAAATTAGCCA
>CAUYSK010011053.1:0-81622 GCA_963575035.1 Avahi laniger
CTCTATAGAAAAGTTTCCGGCCAGGCGTGGTGGCTCACGCCTGTAATCCTAGCACTCTGGGAGGCCGAGGCGGGAGGACTGCTCGAGGTCAGGAGTTCAAGACCAGCCTGGAACAAGAGTGAGACCCCGTCTCTACTAAAAATAAAAAGAAATGATCTGGACAACTAAAAATATATAGAAAAAATTAGCCAAGCATGGTGGCGCATGCCTGTAGTCCCAGCTACTTGGGAGGCTGAGGCAGGAGGATCGCTTGAGCCCAGGAGTTTGAGGTTGCTGTGAGTTAGGCTGACGCCATGGCACTCACTCTAGCCAGGGCAACAGAGTGAGACTCTGTCTCAAAAAAAAAAAAAAAAAAGGAAGAATGGCAGGTATTTATAAGCGTTTACGAGAAAGTCCAATGATTAAACCTATCTTGGCTTCATAACAATATTTAAAACAATATGGTTTTAACTGCTACCTTATTTCCTATAATGCATTTATAGGTGGGTAGCAAAGCTTAGAAATGGTTTGATGACTTAAAGTTGGTAGTGGGACATAGAAGACATTATTACCTTAGGGATTGCTGAATAAAATTGATCTTTTTGCTCTTTCTCAGAGATTCATTTTATAGAATTAAAAAAAAATCAGGGTAGACGAGAAATTAGGAGACAACAACCAAAAAAAGCCTGAGTGTCAAAACAAGTGCCTTAAAATATATCAGGGAACTTAAATACAGCTGGGCGAGGGAGGGGGTGTGTGTTTGTGAGCGACTCAATAGAACAAGGAGGAATTATGAGGGTTGGGGGACATGACAGCCCTGGGACCTGTCTTTGTCTTACTGTGCTATCTGGGTCTTTATCTCTTCCACGAAACTGACATCCCTCTCTGTGCTGCGGCCCTGCGGGGTGAAATGGTTCTGGGAAGCCATCCCTGCTCTTATACATTTGGTGGAAGAAACTAATTGCAAAATAGTGTTGGGCCTAGGTTTCTAATTAAAAGCTACTGTTAAGAAGCAGATATAGGCTGGGTGTGGTGGCTCGTGCCTGTAATCCCAGCACTTTGGGAGGATTGCTTGAGGCCAAAAGCTCGAGACCAGCCTGGGCAATGCAGTGAGACCCCTGTCTCCACAAAAAATTTAAAAATTAGCTGAGCATGGTGGCACCCACCTGTAGTCCCAGCTACTGGTGAGGCTAAGATGTGAGGATCACTTGAGCCCAGGCGTATGAGGCTGCAGTGAGCCATGATCACGCCACTGCGCTCCAGCCTGGGTGGCAGAATGTGACCCTGTCTTGAAAAAAGAAAGAAACAAAAAAAGAGGACATATAGTGGTGAGGAAATTATTCCATTACCATTTTGATGATCTCTGAATTTCCTATTTGATTTGATAAGTTCTGTGGAATTGTACATAATATCTCTTATCTGGTATGATCTTGGTGGTATGAGCATCACGTGTTTCCTTAGCTGCTTAACACAGCTTGCTGTTGGCTGACTTGTGACTTTTGACAATCTGGCATCTTTATTGAAGTTTGAAAAATAGGCACAGAATTATTAAATATATTTATTTCTTGGTCTAGCAGGGCCAAAACTTCAACCAGTCATTACTTTGATCTTCTGTATTTCCCCATTAGAGGTCAATTCTGATTCATTTGGGTGAATTTCACATCCCTCCCCTTAAAGCAGTGCCTAGTTCCTATAACCATCTTCCTCTTAAACCCTGCTAGATCTGAGATGAAGAAAGTTCTGTCTGAGAAAGTCTATTCTAGGAAATAAACTTCCAGTAGTCAGAAACTGTGTTTATCCCCAGCATTTAACACTGGAAATTACGCTAATGCTTAAAAAAATATGTGTTGTATGAGTAAATCCAAATGTTCAGTGAAATGTTTTTAGGTATTCTGAAGGGAAAAGGGTTCTCTTGTCAAATAAATTTGGGAAAAGTTACATTATATACTCAATTTTGGGATAGTCACCATACGTATCCTAAAGTCTCTGAGATATCTTGGTCTAAAATGAAAATCCCATTAGCTTGTTTATCTGAACATTTACCAAACTGTTGAGAAAGTATTTCCCTAAAGCAGAGATGGAGTAGCACAATATTGGTACTTACCAAATAAGTCTTAAGGTGTATTTATTGAATATGCAGGTCTAAAATCCTGAATTTGGTAATTCAGGGATTTTTAGTAGCTTCAAGAGGAGATGGTGGCTTCCAGCACATGCTGAGAATAAAGAGTAGAGGCCGTGGAGGAAAAATAGTCAAGTGTAAGTAAGGATATGGGTGTAAATTGTTTCATTTTGATCCTGTAATTCTCCTTCTAGAATTTTATTGTAGGGAAGTAAAGAGCTTTATCAATCAGAACAATAAAAATCTGTATCAATCAAAATATTACAAAGCTTTGTCAATCACAATATTAATTATGATATTTCTATTTTATTTTATTTATTTTTTGATTTTTTTCCTTCATTCTCCTCAGTCATCCTTTCTGATATTTCTATTTTTAAAATAAATAACCTGGCCGGGCGTGGTGGCTCACTCCTGTAATCCTAGCACTCTGGGAGGCCGAGAGGGGAGGATCGCTTGAGGTCAGGAGTTGGAGACCAGCCTGAGCAAGAGTGAGACCCTGTCTCTACTAAAAATAGAAAGAAATTAGCCAAACAACTAAAAATAAATGGAAAAAAAAATTAGCCGGGCATGGTGGCGCATACTATTTGGGAGGCTGAGGCAGGAGGATCGCTTGAGCCCAGGAGTTTGAGGTTGCTGTGAGCTAAGCTGACACCATGGCACTCTAGCCTGGGCAACAGAATGAGACTATTTAAAAAAAAAAAAATAACCTGAGTATTCCATAATAGGTGATTGGTTAAATAAATGATTGGATAACCATTCAATGATGTACTAAGTGACTGTTTTCAGTTCTTTTTGCTGTGTAACAAAAATCTGTAAAACTCAGGGAGCTTCCAACAATAATTTTATTATTTCCTACCATTCTCTGGGTTGACTGGTGGTCCTTCTGTTACATAGAGTATTGGCTGTCACTTAGGCAGCTGATTTCAGATGGCAGTTGGGCTAGCCTGGGAGGTCCAAGGTGACTTGTCTCACTGGTCTGGTGTCTCGGTGCTGGCTGTTGGCTGGGGTACTTTGGTTCTCCTTCAGGTGACCTCTCTCCATGTGGTGTCTCATCTTCCAGGGCCTTTCTGCGTGGCTTCTTTTTCCAGCAGGATAGCGTGGACTTCCTTATAGCATCACAGCTGGGTTTTAAGAGAGCAAAACCAGAAACTGCCAGGCTTCTTGAGGGCTAGGCCCAGAGCTGCAACATTGTCACATCTGCATTTGTTGGTTTAAGTAGTAGGTCACAGGACCAGTCTAGATTCTAAGAGAAGGGAAATAGAATCCATTTCTTGATGGAAGAAAAGACAAATATTACAGGAAAGGGAAGAATTTCGATGGCCATCTTTGGACACTCATGGTTGCCGTTAAAAATCATGTTTTATAAAAATATTTTAGGGCATTTATGGTAAATGGAAAAAGATGAAGTTAAGAATAAAACATTGAGGAAAAAGGAGGGTACAAGAGTTTATATAGAATATAATACTTTGTCTAAAATTGTATACATGCACACATACTGTTAAAAGGAATTGGAAGCAACATCAACTTGTTAACAGGTTGTCTGTAAGTGACAGGATTAAGTGTTTTCATTTTCTTCTTTATGCATATCTATATTTCCTAAATTTTCTACAATCTATTAGCTGTTTTAGCAGTTAAGAAAAGTATTAGGCCAATTAGAAAGTCTTGACAAATTTCAAAGATTAGAAAACGTGTTATATTTTATAAACCCAGCACAATAAAATTAGAACTGCAAAATTTTATCCTAAAATTTCTGTTCACTTTGACATTTAAATATATTCTTATGAATAATTCCTGGGATAGAAAAAAATTTCAAAAGAAAAATATGAAGCTATTTACAAATGACAAGTTTTATACATAGGACACTGGAATATGCAGCCATGTGTATAATGTTATATGCAGTCATTAGAAAATGTGATTGAAGATAAATGACTATTCAATGCAAAAAGCAAAATATAACTAAACACAAAGGAAGTAGGAATTATTATTAAAGATAAAGAAATGCCAACGAAGTGGAAAACAGAATGTAGTAAAATGTTTCAATAAAATCAAAAGGTATATCATTGAAACACTAAGAAAATAGAGAAACATTTGTCATATTGTCATTAAGAGAAGTAGAAAAATACAAACAACCTTAGAAATGAGATGGGGAAATAACTGGAGGTGATTTTTAAATTAAGGAAAAGTTATACAAAGCAATACCAATAAAACTGAAAAATCTAGATGGGAAAGACTATTTATGAAGAATGGTTTTAATGATAATTGACACAAAGTAGATAGCAAACCCAAATAGATCAGTAAACATAGTAAAAAATGAAAAGATAACCAACAACTAATCCCATTCAGTTTTATAGGTGTGTTCTATCAAACATTTTAGGAATAGGGAAGACTCATATTATGCTAACTGTTCCAGAACGTATGAGAAATGTAAAGCTTCTCAATCCATTCTATGGCACTAACAAATCTGATACTAAACCCAGAAAACGAGAGCCTAAGGAAACTGTGGCCCAGTATCAATATATATTGCTTTTTAAATAAGGAAACATTATTTCAAACAAGATGGTATATCTATGTATGTTATATGTTATGTGTGTGTTGCATGTGTGTGTTTCCAAAAGGAACAAATTAACTTTTTGTTTCTTGGTTGTTGCAGTTCTCCAAAGCCCTGGCCAGCTGCACTGGTAAAATGGCTGAGGATTAAATCTGTGTGGATATAAATTGTATGGCATTCAGGATAGGGACCTCAGACCTAGCCAGAGACCTCAGAAATGTCTGTGTCTAGATACCAGGGGAGCAGACAGCAGAGGACAAGTTAGATTTAATCACTTCTTCTAGAAAGACCACTCTGTAAGTGCTGGCCCAGCTAGGACCTAGATACATAGATTCTAAGCACAGAAAAGTTAACAATTTCATTTAACCATTAGAATTATAGAAAGAAAACAAAAAATATTTTCTTATGACAAAAGTATATATTGTTATTACAGAAAATTTAGAGCATGCAAATAGACAAAAGGATGAATATAAAAACCTCTCGGAATTCCACCACTGGCACTGATATGCGTCATTCTAGTCTTCTCGGCTAGTGACTGTATATGCATGTGTGTATGTGTTTTATAAAAGTGTGAACAAAACACAAAAATGTTTTTTCTTTTTTTGAGACAGAGTCTGACTGTCGCCCTGGCTAGAATGCCGTGGCGTCAGCCTAACTCACAGCAACCTCAAACTCCTGGGCTCAAGCGATCCTCCTGCCTCAGCCTCCCAAGTAGCTGGGACTACAGGCATGCGCCACCATGCCCGGCTCCTTTTTTCTGCATATTTTCAGTTGTCCAGCTAATTTATTTCTCTATTTTTAGTAGAGACGGGGTCTCGCTCTTGGTCAGGCTTGTCTCGAACTCCTGAGCTCAAACGATCCATCCACCTTGGCCTCTCAGAGTGCTAGGATTACAGGAGTGAGCCACCACGCCCAGCCCACAAAAATATTTTATAGTCTGCTTCCCCTCACCAGTATGTCATGAACATTTTTCCATCTTATTAAATATTTGTGTAACCATAACACTAGTCCATCGTCTGTCACTCATCATTTATGCTGAAACTGTTGATTTGCCCTTCTTTTGCAAAACAAATTATTCATGCAAAAATCTTAGATACAAAATTATTTTTTAAGTATTTCCAAGGAAAACAAAATTAAGCCCTGAGCAACATAATCATTTAAAATGTAGTTCTTCAGTTAGAAGCAGGTATATAATTTTTAAGGCCTTTTTAGGGAAAGGGAAAGGCTTTATGAAAAACATTTTTTCATAGTATATGTGAGGACTCTTTAGGGTATACGTGACAGAAATTCTAACTAGTATTGAATGCTGCAAAAAGGAAATTTATGGATGAACGTATCAGTTATCCATCGCTCAGGTAATGCTGTGAAGCAACCAGCCGCAAACATCAGTGCCATGCTAAGAAGCACGCATTTAGTCCACCAGTGTGTGGTGCTCTGCTGATCTCAGCTGCGCTTGCTCTTGCAACAGTGGGCAGCTGCTGATTGGCTGGGCAGCTCTGGTGATCTTGGCTGGGCTGGCTCACACATCTTGGGGTTGGTTGGCTGTTGGCCGGGACAGCTTGGCTCTGTTTTATGTTTCTCATCTTCCATCAGGCTAGATGGGGCTCGTTCTAATTGCTATGGTAGAAGAAAATGAGCAAGAGAGTAAACACACAAGTGCTACTTCAGGTCTCTGCTTGCTTCACATTTGTTACTATCTTATTGGTCAAAGCAAGTCACATGACTGAACCTAGCGTCAGATTGGGAGGACACTGCCAAAAACATAGATAATGAAGGTATAAAAGAATTGGGGCCATTAATGCAATCAGTCTACCTGGCATATGTAACTAAAGTGGCCTGGGGATAGACGTTGCTTCAATGACTGCTAGATCTGGAGTGTCAAGTGTGTCACCCGGCTTGGTTTCACACTCTTCAGAGTTAGCTCTGCTTTCCTTTGCACTAGCTTCACTTTCAGGGATGCTCTTTCCACATGGTAGTACTCAGAGATCCACCTTGAAAACAAGTAATTCCAGCTGAAAAAGAACTTATCTTTCCCAGTTGTGCCAGATAAAGGCATGGTATGGAGTCTTTTTGGACCAATGTGAGTCACATGCCCATCCCTAGCTACCATGTCTGGAGGATGGAATATGATGATCGGGCAGGCTTGGCTCATGTTCTCACCCTGACCCATCTAGGATGGAGAGGGGGGAGTCAGCCTTACCTAAACCTTGTGAACTGTGAGTATGGGGTGGGTAAAAATTCCTCTAAGGAAAAAGGAGAAAGTACTACCAGAAAGTGTGTGGGGGGCAGTTGGTGGAGGGGGTGAGGGAGGGATGAATGATAGGCAGATGAAAGTAAAAGGTACCCCTGTGTATTACTATTACTGTACATATCTCACTGAGACATTACCAACAAAAATGATTCATTGCCTCTTTTGTGCTAGGGACAAATCTTATATCTCATAATACTATGAGTTAGGTGGTATTAACTGCATTTTATTGATTGGAGAGTGGAAGCTCCTAACAGTTAAATAATTTGCCTAAGGCCACTCATCTGGTTAATGTTACAGTGGAGCTCTGAACCTCAGTTTGCCCCTTTCCAGAATCTGTTCTCTTATTGTAAAGCTGAATAAAAAGAAAGTACACTAAAGACCTCTAGGAGGAAGAACCAGGGGCCATAAGGTACCCCATTAAGGCCATTTGGATCCTAATTAATCACTACTCCATAGCCCCAGCTATATAAAATCTGCACTAATATACTTTAGTAGCACTAACAGGGGGCTTCTACTACTTTTCTCTAGGAGTTATGGGACCAGGAACTCTAACAGATGTGCTGCTCCCTTGGGCCATTGCTATACAGGTGTGAAGTGGTGAATGTGAATATTAAGGTCAACCAGAATGGAAAAGAGTTCTCAACAGGCCAGCCTGAAAGAGTGTGTGAAAGGGGACAGAGACAGGACTGTCGTTTCTCTGGTGATAGCACCGAGGATCTGGCTATATGCATAGTCATCCCATGGGTTGAGACACCTCTTTTTCTTCTAGCCCCAGGATGGCCAAGAGTTGCAATTCATGCGTCAATGCCAGTTGATTGGTGGTCAAACATCCAGAGTGTTGTGTTGAGAAGAGTTCTTAACCTAGTGGAAAAGAAGACTGGATGGATTAGTGATGTCTGTAATGGGTACAGGAGGGGAAGGTAACAACATGCTTGCCAAATATTTGACATCCTAGGAAGCAACAGCTTTTCAGAGTCACTGTCAAGCCACTTGAGTATGGGGGTCATTCCCCTAAGGATGGATTATTTTATAGCTAAGGTCTCCATGATGGGGAATTCCATGGTGACTTTTCTGGAGGTCCTAACTCTAACTTAGCACAAACCAAAATGGAGGGCTTCATTTTCCTAAGGAAAAGAGCTGCTTTTTTTGCTCTGAGAATTTTTGATCTTGCTTGGGGCCAGGGCAGGGAGAATTTGTAAAAAGTTTAAATGTAGTAAGTAAAATTTGGAGGTCATTTTTCTTTTTAAATGAATATGATAGGTGTGACTCTATTAATCATCTATCTTTTTTTCATCTATCATTATTTATCTATCTATTTTAAGATATAATGCAGTTATAGTCAGAATTCTAAAGACATTTATTTTTAATTATCCTTTTTCTCATTTTGCAGATCTCTGGAGTTATTTTCTGGTATAGACTGTGAAGAGAATGCAGTGAGAATCCTGGACAAGTGTGAAAATATTAGCTTAAATCCCAACTTAGTATAGCATTTCTTCTCTTCAGTAGTACCTCACAATAGAAGAAAAATGTATGGAAGTGCAAGAACAATCACCAATCTGGAAGGTAGCCCTTCCAGATCTCCTCGTTTGCCAAGGTCTCCTCGCTTGGGCCACCGAAGAACAAGTAGTGGGGGAGGTGGAGGAGCAGGCAAGACTCTGTCTATGGAGAACATCCAGTCCCTCAATGCAGCCTATGCTACGTCTGGACCCATGTATCTGAGTGATCATGAAGGGGTGGCTTCAACAACCTACCCAAAGGGCACCATGACTCTGGGAAGGGCTACCAATCGAGCTGTGTATGGAGGCCGGGTCACAGCCATGGGGAGTAGTCCCAATATTGCTTCCGCTGGACTTTCCCACACAGATGTCCTTTCATACACGGATCAACATGGCGGTCTGACCAGCGCATCCCATCATCACCACCACCAGGTCCCCTCCATGTTGAGGCAGGTAAGAGACAGCACGATGTTAGATCTTCAAGCCCAGCTCAAGGAACTCCAGAGAGAGAACGACCTCCTCCGGAAAGAGCTAGACATCAAGGACAGCAAGTTGGGGTCTTCCATGAACAGTATCAAGACTTTCTGGAGTCCTGAGCTTAAGAAGGAGAGAGTTTTGAGGAAAGAAGAGGCAGCGCGAATGTCTGTCCTCAAGGAGCAGATGAGGGTTTCCCATGAAGAAAATCAGGTAGGTTATGCTTCGTCTCAGTGTTTTTCCACCTTGGCTTCTCACTGAGTAGTTGATTCTTTGCAGATGGTACCACGACTTGTGCAGAAGAAAGTTTGGCATCATCAAGAGGTTATGGCTTGGTATGTGTTTGACCGGGACACTACAAGAAAGCATAGGAAATGTGAGGTTACAACTTGTGATTTCTTTATTTTTGAATTACCTTTACACTTGGTTGCAGAAGTGGGGGATGATCACTCCTCATTGCCTAACTGTTGTACTTGGTTAATTTTGTTTTCTTTTTCAGCAACGGCAACAGCAGTTCAGATGTACCTCCCTCTGAATAGAAGAGGAAAATGTTAATTTCTGCAAGAGTAGACACTTTCCTGGCAACTTTTAAAGGGCCACATTTGATTGGTGAATTGATTTTCTTGTTTTTTCTTTTGGAAGCACCAGCACCATTATTTCTTCCTAGAATGAATGGAGTTTGTTCTCTAAGTAGCAAACTGAAAAATATTAAACAGGATTGGATAGAATGAGTTTCATATCATGTTAGAAAACCACAATAAATTTTAAGTTGGCCTTTCTGCCTTTATCCGTTTAATATTAATTAAATATCTGCTATGTGGTAGGTACCTTCTTACTCTTCTTTGATCTATCCTCCATGTCACAGCAGAATAGTTGCCCAGTGTCTACCTGCAGTTATACCATTCCTCTGCTTTCAAGCCCTCAATGATTACTCATTGCCTCTGGAATAAAGTCTACCTCCCTGACTGATCCTCCAGCACCTTCTCCTGGAAGGCCTGGGTCAACCTTTCCAGCCTTGTCATGGACCACCTCCCTCCGCTCCTGTGCTGTCTACACCATTACTTGGCAATTCCCGCACACACCCAGGATTTCCTACCTCCATGCTTTTGCTCTTGCTGTTCCCTTCCATTGGTGGCCTTCTCAACATACCCTCTTCCTGCTGCTTCCCTTTCAGTCCTAGTCAGTCACTGTTTTCAAATCCTACCTATTCTGTGAGGCCCCTTTTATGTGCTGCTGTTTTCATAAGGGCTTTGGAGTCAGACATTCTTGGATTTAAATCCTAGCTTCACCTCTTATTGGTGGCGAGAGAAGTGCTAAGAGATGGGGCATAGAGTGTATGATGCCATTTGGCTCAGAAATTCCCAGATATCATTTAACTTTCTGTAGGAATCTGAAATAACTCTTACTTGGCTGAACTAGTGGTTCTCCGGTAATTGGTCTGGATGCTGGCCTAATGAATCGCTCTGCCTTTCTTAGGGTCATCTGCTGACCCTCCTGTCTGTTTCTCTGGCCACCACTCCTTTGGAGTCTAAAGCACCTGTGGAAACATTTGTGACCCATATGAAAATCTGCCCTTTGTTCTCCTTCTGTGTGTGGAAAGCAGTCACCTTATCCCTCTGATTATCTGACAGAGCCATTGCTGGTTTTCAGATGTGGAAATGAGATTTTTTAGTTGGAACGGAAAGCTTTGTTCTTCATTCCTGAATCAAATTAACACTCTTCACTATCATTTCTGCTTCTTTCTGACTTTGCTGGATCATGAAATCTTTGTGAAACTGTTACTACAATGTGCATTTCCCCCCACTTTTGTACTGATTTTCTCTTCTTTTAGTTTTTTGAAAAATGATTAAAAGCAGTTTAGAAATGATGTAAGTAGTGACAAAAAGTTTGAAAGCTCTTCTCTAAACTGTCAGCTCCAAATACTTTTATCTCCTGCTTCTATCATTAAATCTACTTTTGAGCACAGACCCCAGTTATACATGTGCATTTGTAAATTACATGCTGTGCTATTGTGTTAGTATGTTATGTATCTTCTATGACATTCACAAAGAAATATGATGAAATAAACTAAAATAAATAATATATTGAGGTAAATTTTAATGTCACACAAAGCCTTTTTTGCTTTTAGTAAAAACATTTTAAACTATTTGTCCACTTCATGAGTGTTAGTTCAGTTTCAACCTGGTAATATCCGTAATTCCACTTAACTGTCTCCTGTTGCAGCAGCCAGAAGTCATTGCGTGCTTGAGGATTCTCCCATTACTCCTCCCTTTTTCTGGCCTCTACTATGATCACAGGATACCTTGGGTATTGTAGGGACATGTGACTGTGTGACAGATGACCCAGTAAAAGCCCCAGTATTGATCTATATAATACAAGTAAAATATAAATATTTTCCTTTTTAGGTTAAAAAATATAAAATGAGGAAGAAGCATAGAAAGTCTGAAAAGTCAATTTACTTGCAATATGATGTGGTATTACAAAGTAAAGAATATAAAGATTGACAAAAGGCAAGTTTTTTTAAAAAATTGAAGCACCCTTCCTCCACACCCCCCTCCCCCCTCAAAATGTATTAGGATCCCTTTCAGCAGTATATGAGTACCTGTTGGTCAGGATAAGATAGGTTCTGCTGCAGTAACCAATAAATCTCAAATATCAGTGGCTTAACACATCAGGGATTTATTTCTTATTTGCCTAATATATGAAGCAGGTCTAGTGACTCTCCAGGACAGGTCTTCTCCATGCAGTGACTCAGGATCCAGGCTTTCTGCATCTTGATGCATGGCTTCAAGAGTCACTACAGCAGGGGAAGAGAGTGACAAGAAATGGGTACATTGGTTCTTCAGTTCCTGAGACTGGAAGTGACATAATTGAAAGAGGTGAGAGGTGGAATCTTTTCCTCTATCCATGAAAGGTAGGAGAGACAGATATGGTAGATAACTACCAGTGGGACTTTCATGTTTGTCAAAAAGTGGAACTCAATGAAATAAAGTTTGGAGAGCAATCTAGACTTTGCTATTGCTGTTGTTTATATTATACTGCTGCTGCTACCTATAGACATTGTTGAAGGCTTACTATTAATATTTGCTAGACATTGTGTTTCGTGTTTTGTGTACATTATATTATTTAATATTTACATCAGTCATCTGTGGTAGGTTCTAGAATTTTTATCATTTTACAGATGAAACGTAAATGTAGAGAGAATAAACAACTTGCCCAAGTTCACATGGTTGGTAAATGGCTGAGCTGAGTTTCAAGGTGTTGGTCTATTTCCTACCAAAGTCTAAGATCTTAACTTTATGATCACTACATCCTTAAAGGATCACTGAGCTGTGAATAGAATTTTAGTATAGTAGGAAGATCATACTTCATATATGTTAGGTGAAAAAAATGACCAGTTTTGGCATGATGATTAAGAATGTGATTTAGTTTAATAAAAATTTTTCTTAATTAGGAAATTAGGAAATATTTTCTTTTTCCTAGAAATGGTTTCTGTGCTGTTTAGGATTTCCACTATTTACTGTAACTTAATTTCCTTTTAGAGAAGAAATCATGGAAACTTTTTCTATATGGAAGAAAGGAACACAAAAGAGATAAGGGACATATGATTAGGTTTCTTATTCACCACAACCAGAGACTGTACCTATGAAGGTAATTCTTCTAGGGGTATTTAGATAATTAGAGTTTCACTAACCTAAATTCAGATGATCTGAAACAATTTGAGTTATACTATGTGAAGAGACATGGGAAGCAGATCCACTGTAAGATAGGAGTGAGGAAACTCAAGTTTATATATGAAATTCATAGTTCTGTAAATTTAATGCTAACTAAATTAAGCACAGATCTTTCCTTCTTATGTGCAGTGTTGTAGAGGGCACACTCATCAATTTCTTTGTAGCAGATTTTGAAGTCCTCATGTGGAACTGAACCCAATTCCAGATCTAAGGGAGGATGTTGAACTCCCTCCCTGTGTTATAGAAAGTGCAGTACCGTTTGGAACCTTGGCGCTGATGGGCAGGTGTCTGTGACCAAAGTTTTATGTGCAAAGGGTTGATACTTAGGTTCCTGGGTGGATATTCCACCACCTCCCCCATCCTCACTCCCTTACCACAGCTTCTCTGCAAGGCCCTACTTCTCAGATCTGCATGAATATAAATACGTTTGCTACTGCTAAGAGTTGCAGCACTGTAAGTTGGAATCATGTGTTTGTTTGTATAAACCAGAATGCATGGATGCAGTGTTATCTTTCTGTTGTTGCTTGTGCTTTTGCTTAATGATATGCATTCTTGAATTGGGGGAGAATGAGGCCAAGGATTGTGGACAGCTAATTCTTTGGAATGGCATGAACCCATAGCCCATGCTTTCAACATCATAGACCCATTTGGAGAGAAGTAAGGAGAAAATATTGAGAATGAATGTTCTGCTGCTGCTTGAGGAAGCCCCCTTATTGTTTTTAATGGCCCTTGAGGTTGAGATAGATGTTTTGCAGGGTGGGAGAGGAGATGGGAAGGTGGATACAATTACAGGGAAGTGACCCAATTTTCTCTAAGAGATTATAGATTTATCTTTCCTTTACATCTTCATTCTATTATATTTACCTGTGTGATGGAAAGCAGAGAGAGAAAACATGGTAGAGAATAAATCTTCAGAAAGTCATAACAACTTATATCTTGTGGTTTGGTACATGTAAATTACTGACTTTTAATATTCCTGGGTATTCTGTGCAATTATTAACTTTGTATTTCTAATGGATTTTTTTTTCCAAATTAGGTATACCTAAAGCAATTTTTAGATATTTTCCCAGGTTGTGCTTGGCTAGCTAAGGCTCTTCATGAATATAAATAGCATCACACACTAGGAGATTGTACTAGATCTAATATTTACCCATCTTGTGTGTGCAGAAGTGGGACAAGGTCATTGGGAAACGTAACCCAAGAAGTGTAAGTAAACCTGTCTGGGGAATGTTACAGCTTTTAAGCAATGGTTATGTGATCATTTCTATTTCTGGCTTGACATGATAGGAAAGAATCTACTCTAAATCAATTTTAATATGAGTTTTTGATGGTTTTTAATCAAGTTTCAACATATAATTTATTGATTCTTCTGAGCATGAAACTTGAAAATGTTGAGATGGATCACATTTCTGTGTTTCCTTTATTATTTTTTAAATTTTATTTGTATAACTGCAGGGCCATTTCAACAGGGGTCATTCAACTCTGTTATAACATATGCATTTCATTGTGACTGTCCATATATGATGAGTTGTACCAGTTGGAAGTGAGTGAGAGTATTTATTCTATCCCCTATTGGGAAGATGGCAAGGCAGCTGCCCCATGACGGGTTGTCTGCTGATAGTTAAATGCAATTGCAGTCATCCTGAGTACTGTTTGTGGAATCAAGGGCTGAGTCCAGGAGTGTCAGGTCCCATCAAGATTGTGGGTGGAATTCAGATGTATCTGCTACTCAGATAGACCTGTCTTATCCCTGTACCTTCTTGCAGGCTTTCTACTATTGTAAGTCTGAGAAATCATGGATCCTTCAAAGCCGATTTTCAAAGGGAATTTTCTGGTCAGTTAAACTTAAGATATGGCATATAGCATATGCTTATCCTGGAAAATCATAATGTATATGTTATGAGTTGAATTGTATACCATCCAAAAGATATGTTGGAGTACTGGGTGATTTAAACAACATATATTTATTGTCTCACTGTTGGGCTAGAGGTCCAAGATCAAGATGTTGGCGGGGTTGGTTCCTTCTGAGGGTTATGAGGGAAGGGTCTGTTCCAGGCCTCTCTCCTTGGCTTATACATGGTCACCTTCTCCCTGTGTGTCTTCACATCATCTGCCCTCTGTGGGTATCTGTGTCTGTGTCCAAATTTCCTCTTTTTATAAGCACACCAGTCATATTGGATTAGAGCCCACCATAATGGCTTCATTTTAACCTTATCATCTCTGTAAAGACCCTATTTCCAAAGAAGGTTATATTCTGAGTTATTGGTATCTTTTTTGGGGGTCCACAGTTCAGCCCATAACTATGAAAACTAATACAGCATATCGCCATGTGAAATGCTTGAACTCTTTCCATTAAAAATGTTTATTAAATTTGCTTAACCCAGCAATTTTCCAATCTTACTTGACCATGAAACTTCATTTTAAATTAAGCACTTATTAGGTGGCTACTGCTGCAATAATGCTGTGTAACAAGCCATCCCAAAACATATTGACTTAAAAAGACAAGCATTTATCTCTCTGTCTCACATATTTGCAGGTTGGCTACAACTTAGTTCGGCTGGGCTGGACTCTGGGCACCAGGCTTTAGGCTGCAAGTTGGGTTTAGTTATATTTCATGTCTCCACGTACTCCTTGGAATAGTAGCTATTCAGAGGTTCATCTTCTCGTGGTAGGACACAGATGCAAGTGTCCAACCAAACCCCACAAACATGTGAAAGCCTCTGCTTTCATCATTTTCACCAACATTCTATTGGCCAAAGCAGGTCATGTGGCCAAGCCACAGTCAGTGGTGTGGAGGAAATCTCCTTCCTGCCAAGGCAGAAAGGGAATGGAGTGAATATACATATATTTAGCAACAATCCCATCTGTTACAAACTGTAAATATTCCTGGAAATACGGGTATGAGGCCACACTTTGGGAAAGGCTCTGCTTCAGGAACATCTCTGGAAGTGAGAGCTTAAAGGAGCTGGAAGGTGGATGTGTACTTTCTATGTGGTCAACGGTTCCTTCAGTGGCTGGGCCTTCCAAAGTGTTCTAGTGATGCCTGACTCATGGCTCAGCTTCAGGCTCCTCCTCCTCTTCCTCAAGTATCTGGCCAAAAAAACCCAAGTGGAAATCTGGGAGATTCTGGGAAAGCTTTTGTTTTCCTGATAAAAGGAATAAATGTCACCTGCAATGCTCGTCCCCCGAGAGACTGCCACCATTTTTCTGTCTTGAGGTTTGATGTGATGCCTGGAGCTGTGTCAGCCACATTGTTGTAACCATGAAGGAAAGGCCAAGACAAACCCAGAGACGTGTGCCCTGCCATCTCTGAGCAATTGCACCAGCATCAGCAATGGCCTGCCTTGAGACTTCTAGTCCTATGGGAATATAAACCCCTAGTTGTTTAAGTCACTGTTGGTTGGGCATTCTATTACTTGCAGGTCAATACCTTCCTAACTGAACACACATAGGGAATCATTAATTGATAACTATTATTCATAACAATTGCCAGTCACGATAACTTCCCTCCCTCCCAAATTGTGCATTTCAGTGAGGTTAAGTGAGGTGTTTAAGGATCTTACACATTAGAATGAAGAAACTTCCTTACTAAGTAATTTGAGCTAGACTCCAAAGTAGTGACACAAATCTATTTGTGCAAAGCTTGCAGAAGCAAAAAGGGGAATTTATTAGTTCTTACAACAAAATTGCAAAGACTCAGGTGTGGATCTTGGAATTGACTGGATCCAGGGCCTTAAACCGCAGTAAGACTTTGTCTCTCCCCATTGCTTCATTTCTGGCTTTCATTTTCTGCCTCTATGTGTGACACATTTTCTCCTTCGTGTGGTGGGTGGTCTTGGCACTCAGGACACTAGTATAACAACTGAAGGATCAAGAGAACCAGGTGTCTTCAGTTTCCACTTGGAAAATTCATGGAGGGACTCTGGTCCTGCCTTGGTCATATCCCACCTCCAGTGCTTGGTGAGTGTGTGTGTTGGGTGGGTGGAGGGTCAAGTATGTGAGCAGGGGTTACTCTGACTGGTGACCCTATGAGAACTACAGGCACAGGAAGAGGAGCAGTGCTCTCTAAGGGAACTGGGATGAAGGGCAAAAAGATGCTGTAGGACAAAAACAGATGTCAATTGCACTGACTTCAGCTGTCCTTAGTCGCCGTCTCTCTCCAAATGTTTTAAGGACTTATCAGTCATTTTGGGACCTGAGAAATTAGGAAGTCAATCATATGTTGCGTCTGTGTGTAAGTTTTTTAACGCTGAGTCGAAGTGTGGGCATTTGTGTGTGTTTTTCCTGATATTACATAGGTATGTGGATTTAGAACCGGATAATATAATTTAGTACCACAACCTAACTTGGAATGCTGAATCTCAGAACATCAAAAAACAAGTCCATATTCTTCATCTTGAAACAGTTCTCCTTAGCTCTTCAAAGAACTGTAGCTTTTGTCCAGAGGAAGCTGGAAAAACTATGGTCCAGACTTAGGTGTTTACCGACTTAAATGGAAACTAGAATTTTAAATGCCTTTCATAGACAGGTGAAAACTTCTTTTAGTTCTGAAGATAGATGAGACGACACAGAGACAACAGTTGGTTTCTTTGTTTGCTAGAACGTAGGAGAAGGATTTGAAGTGAACTGTACATCTTTGTCACAGATGTCAGCCGGTTTTTGCCTCTGTAATCTCTTGCAGTCAGCCCTAGAATCAGCCATATGTACCACATTAGTAGCCTCACAGATTTTTATTCCCAGGTTTTCTTCTGAAATATTTGGCCAATGGGAGGAAAATAAACATTCTTGTCTGCTGGACCTTGGGAGACCTAAATGATTTCCATCTTCCATTTTCTCTCTGGATCACTTTATTTCGGTGATGGGATCACAACAGCACACAAGCAACCAAAGAAAACAGTTTGGAATATTTCAGTGAATGAATTACTTTAGTCTCGCTTGTGCCAAAGGTACTTATTGAAACCAAGCTCAGGGAGGAAAGGCAGGGGAAGTAGTCGCCCCCAAAACATCCATCCCCAAACATTCACTGTTATTCCCTATAGATGACATCCTCAGAGAATTTTAAAAAGCAAGTCTATGTTGACAGGAGAGAAAAGTAACAGTGATTTTATCGATCAGTGCAGATGGGGTGGGTTCTGAACCTGGCCTCTTCTGGCCAGAGTGCAATTTCAGTTTCTATAATTAGTTGCAGGTGGAGCTCTTGTGTTGTTGTTTTGAAGTCCACTGACATCTGTGTGCAAATTCCCACCACCCCCAGTTGGCATTTGGACTCAATAAGTGGTTCGGCTTCATAGGAATATAGAAAATTGTAAATCTATTTCACACACACACACATAGATAAAGCTGCTTTAAAGGTCAGGTTCTAAAAGCTGTGGAAAGCATTTTCAAAAGTTTGGGGAGTAGGTTTTTAGGTAGAGTGTGGGCATGCAGCTAAAAGCTGGGGCAGCATGACAAACCGAATTCTGGCACAAGAAATTTCTTCTCTGTTTCTCTGTGAAGCCAGCATTTGATTGTATCTTGGAAGTGATGCACAGCCATTTTGTTTTTCAATACGTAAGGTCTGGCGAGAAGTGAAGGCTGAGGCAGCTACTTCCTGTCTTATAAACCCATGGCTGGGCTTGCACTGTCTGGTTTGGCTACATATATTGATCAAGTTAACTTGGTAGTTCTCAACTGGGGGTGATTTTTCTCCCCTCCGGGAACATTGGGCAGTGTCTGGAGACATTTTTGGTTGTTACAGCTTGGGGGAGGGGGAATGGTTGCTATTAGCCTTTAGTGAGCAGAGGCCAGGGAAGCTGCTAGACATCCCACACCACACAGGACAGCCACCCGTGGTACCTGGCCCAGAACACCAATGGATACAAGGTCGAGAAACCCCGAGTTAACTAGATGATTACTATGTCTTCATTTTTCATCATACTTTGCTCACTGCTTTATTTTTACTTTGTAAAGTGATGATCAAAATGTATATATTTTTGTAAAAATGATGATATAAAAGGTAAAACCTGATTTGTCATTGTGTGGGAAAGAATGAATTCTCAATGATGTCTGCTCCCCCCATCATGGACTAGTAATCACAAGTCTTCAAATACCTTGAATTCTTTTAAAAGTAGACATTTGGTGAATACATATCAGTTTTGTAAGGAAATAAACTCATTGAGGAAATAAAAACCTATTTTAAAACTATCATTTCTTTACATGTTCACTGGCTTTTTATGGTGGTTTCTGTCCATGTCTGATATTGATCTTGAAAGAGAGGGAGAATAAGAATTTTTAAGCACTTTCTATATGCCAGTAATGTGCTAGTTTCTTTCTATGTGTGTGAGCCCAACAAGCCCTGCAAGCCATGTGGCATCTCCTTTTAGAAAAGAGAAACAAGGCCCAGAGAAATTAAGTGGCCTGTCTGAGGCTTCACCGTTAGATAGAGCTGGGATTTGATTTCAGATATGCTTAGCTCTAAAATTGTGCTCTTCCCACTGTCATAAAGGGGAAAACAACAGATTTGCTTGAAAACCAAGGAATTTGGTGCTGAACTGGGAGCCCTAACATACAGTGGAAGTAGCAGTATGCTGCCTGATAGCATCTTAAGTATGCTGTCACAGAGGTATACGGAAAGGATGGAAAGCAAGAATGAAGAAGGAAGCCAGGAGCAGCAGAGGAGGGGGCAGCAGGAGGTAGCAAATGCCTCCTTGTCAAGTAGATGAGCAGAGGAGAATGCCAAAGGAGCACTCCTCTCTTGGAAACCTGTCCAGAAGGATGGGAGGAAGCACTCCAGGGCTGGCTGGAAAACGAAAACCACAGGTGGCAGAGGGTGAGAGAGATTATCTCTCAGGATGCCCATTAAAGGCCTGGCAGATCCTTTCAGGTGCTTATGACTTTGACAAATCCCCTGGATGCACAAGAGCAGAGCTTCAGGGATGGGCGGCTCTTTGTTTTGGGTTTTTGGACTCTAATGAGGATGGTCCCATTAATCCAGTTAGAACTCTTCCTGACCTTGCCTCCATCTTCGGGAACTTCAGAGTACCTGACTCCCAGGGAGTCCCTAACTGGTACCTCTCAGCTTCCTCTTCAGTTGGTTTCTGACCTCACTGGGGTGATCATTACCTATTGAGGCTTGGTTTTTTGGATTGTTCCACATCTTGTGTCTCAGAATCAGGTCTTCCACTTTTGGATCCTAGACTTCCTGATTTCTGCCACTTCCAGCAACTTTCCCCATGAAACCTCTTTTTTGTTCTCTTTGAGAATCCAGACCATTCGTTTACTAATTTATTCAGTCTCCTCGTGCTTAGATAGAATGTGGTTGCAAGTAGCAGAAACCCATTCAAGTTGAAGGGGAAAAAACGGGGATTTAGTGGGAACATATAAGGACTCTTCCTAGACCCTAAAGGTAGGTAGGGTATCCAGGTATCACATGGGGATGGCATCAGGGGGTAGTTGGAAGCTAATCAGGAATACAGGCAAGGTCTCTATGCCTCCGCTTTTCTCTCTCTCTCTCTCTCTCACACACATACCATACATCTCTTTCTCTCCTATTTTCTCTCTTGATACCTGTTGTTATATACACCTTGTGAAAAAGTGGCCACTCAAGGAAAATATATGCATCTTCTCCATTCAAGTGCTCAACAGGGACTACCTAGAGTTGCTCTGTTGCAAATTCAAATTCAGAGACCCAAGAACTCAACTGACCCAGCTTGGGTCCAGAGTCTGTTCTAGGTCCAGTCAGCTGTGGCCAAGGGAGTGAGTCAGGAGGTCTATGCCCCCCTAGCAGAGCTATGGAAAGAATCTCTCTGAGAAAGGAGCATGATGAGTAGATTCTCTAACAAGGGGGTATGTGAGGTTGTAAGGCGGGAAGGACAGCCATTGCTGGGAAATGTGTTTGTGCAGCACATATTTGGACGCTTACCTTATATCAGTTATTAGGAAGACCAAGATCAGTCAGGTCAGACTTTTACGTCTGGAAAGTTAACATCTGTTGCTTGTGTCTGTGACTAGCCATTTCAACAGCAACTTTGGTGGCCTCCTGAAATCTCTTAACCTTCACACCCACCTTTTCAATCCCCACCTCTGATTGTGCCCCGTGGAGAAATTCCAGAAGTTGTATCGATTGACACCAGGATCGATTTATGCTATCTTATCTTAGCAGATCCACATGGCTCCTTTATATAATGTCAGACTGCATCCTTTATGGAACTTTAAAAGATTTTCCACTTTCTGTGAACTCCATTAGTTTCATTGAAGACTTGGGTCTCCAAAGTGAATGGGATTATGGTGCTAGTTAGGATCTGCAAACTTTTGGAATTAGATATGTTATAAGTTGACGTCTTCTATTTTAAAGTATAACTACTTGAGTTCTAAAAACGACTGGCTCCTGAACACATCTGAGAAGGAATGGAAAGAAATTAAAATTCAATGATTTGTCCCTTTGAAAAGCTTTCTGAAATATCCATGTGAAATAATATAAAAATTCCCAAGGAATCCTGACACTGATAGAAATAAGTAATGAGATGAAGAGTTGGACAGTGCACATCATGGCCAGATTTAGAAATTGCTCAAATTTAGAAATGTAGCAAATAATAAATAACATTGTCTTCTCAGAAGTTTTAAACTTCTGTCTGTTGTTTTTAACTTTGGAAAGCCATGTAGTCTTTGAGAAGTTGGTGAAAATTTCATAATTTTCCTTAGAAAAATGTGCATAACCTGAATTGTACACGTTTTACTCCTTCATCCCTGCTCTGAACTCTGAGGGCATCTAAGGATGTTTAGATCAAGAACCTCTGTCAAGGTGTTGCCATTAAATATTAAATATCACATGTATATCAAGAGTAAGTAGTTCCTATTAATGAAATGAATGAACTTTTGGTAAAATGAGATGTGTTGCCTAATTTGTTTACTTTTCTGGAAGAACCATTGCAGTGATCTTTCTGTCTTTTCTGTAGAAGCCTAGCTAGAGTTCAGGAACAGGGGCACAGTATCCCCCCAACACCCAGCCAGTGCAGGGTTTCTGAAAGGGGTCGGGGTGGGGAGTTGGGGAAGGTCTGGGCTCCTACCTTTCTCAGGCAAGCATGTGAGGTCTGTGAATCACCTTCCCATTTAGTGTACCTACCTGACTACAAGATGTTCCCCTGGTAAGAGTAAAAATGATCAATATAGCTCATAAAGTACTTAAATGAAATCATGGTAATTAATAGTGTTTATTGGGTGCCAAACACTATGCTAAAAGTCTCACATATGGCATCCCATTTAATCCATTTGATGACCATATGAAGTAGGCACTGTTAGTGTTATCCTTTTTTTTTTTTTAATGTGAGCAAGGCAAGGCTCAGAGGAAAGGTCATTTGTCTAAAGTTGCAGTTAGCAAGTGGTAGAGCTGCGGTTGAACCCAGGCAGACTAACTCCAAAGTCATTCTCCAAAGTTCAGGTTGACTGTAGTACAGAGTGGCTACCCCTGGGTACACAAGGGGATCTGATCTTAGGACAGGAATGGACTCTGCAGTAAACCACTCTGACGCCCATGGATGAGAAAGTCATTCCCTTTCCAAATCTTTTCAATACTTCTGGATGAACTTTAATGAGAAATTCTCAACTTGGTGCCAATCTTGAATATTTCCTTAACACTTATTGGGTATTTCCTACCCTTGCTGTAGGATGCGTAGTGACATTCCTACATGATGCTTGCACTGTAATTCTGGCAGCCCCAGTTTTTTTGCTCTGCATCTCAGATGCTGCTGTTCAAAGAGTTTCTGTAAGCAGAACTGACAAAGTAGTGTTAGTGGGGCCTGCCTTCTTGGTGCTCTTTGATGGCAGTTGAGAGCACCGGCTTTGAAGATGAATTCCCTGGGTTCCCTTTCTAGCTGTGGGACTCTGGCCAACTTACTTTATCTCCTCGCACCTCTTTCCTTATCTCTAAAGTAGGTGCGATAATAGTTTATGTTATCCTTTCTTTCTGTCTCCTTTACAGAGTTAGTGGAATTAGAATATCCTTCTTCTGAAATCAAGTTTAGATGAGCTGTTGAGCGATGGCTAGGAGAGTATTCTCGACTGAGGTATTGACTCCCATAGCTGAATCCAAGCCAGTTCATGTTGATTTGCAGATGGCGGTGCTGGACAATTCTGGGCCAGAGCCAGGAATTTTTTGTGCTCAGAAAATAAATAAATAAAAAATAAAGGAAGACTCACCTTACATTTTTCTGGCAGGCTTCATTGAGATATTTTCCACAGCATGAGATGAAAACTGCGAATTCTGTATCATTATAAGGATTAATAGAGAAAAAAGATGAGGGTAACTTCCCAGTAAACACTGTTGTCTGAATCCTGAGAGAAGGCAAACTCTCAAGTTGCCCAAAGAAAAATCACATGGCATCCAGGTCTAGCGGGGCACACACATTAATCCCACCAGCCAGAAATACGAGGGTTCAGAGGAGGTGTTTGATTGATTTTTGTAAACTTTGGCCTGTTTTGCTCATCTTGGTCTGCTGAATCCATCTGCTGCCTAATATCTAGCCAGCTAAAACTCTTACAATGACTTATAACTTTAAAATAGTTTGTACCAAAGGAACGGGCCCCCAAATCAAGTTCTCTAACCCAAATCACTCCATTGGCCTTTAGATCTATCTACCTACTTTCCACTGGAGAGGTCCTTGGTGCCACCTACAAAGGTCAAACAGGATTGTGACCGAATGACTGAAATGGATTAAGTCGATAAGTATCGAACTTCCACCATGTGCTGGGCTAGGTGCTGAGGGTATAGTAATAGACAAAAATTCCTGCCTGTATGGAGCTGGCGCCTCCATTTTCACAGGGGTACCAAAAGGAGTCTTGAGCCACTGGGAAGACCAAGGGAAAAACAGGCTCAGTAAGGGGAGGGAAATTGGGAGTTTGGTTTTTCCATCATGTCTTGTTGACAAAGCCTCATTCATCCAATTAGTGATGTTGAGTAGGGAGGTGGGTTTGTTGGAATTTGCTTCCTTTTGGCCTCTGCCAAAACATTGTCATGATGATGGTTAGGGTGGATACTGGCCACAGTGGGTTGGGAGTGGTAGCGTTGATTTTTATATTCTTCTTGCAAGGAGCTTGACGTTGAAGGGTGGTAACTGGAGAAGATGCGTAATTTGGGGAATCTCTCCCTGTCTTATATATGTGATGTACTTGACCATATTTTTAACTTGTAGTGAATGTGCCAGTAGGGAGAGGAGTTATTGGTAGGACAAAATTTAGAAGAGGGGGAAGATGGAGAGATCAGCCTTGGGCAGGAGGTAAGGTTTCCCTTCCTCAAACTCATGGAGGAAGTGTTCAGAGAAGGTCCAGGTAAGGAGACATTAGTAGGTGTGAAGTAGAAGAAGTAACTTTTAACTGAGGGAGATGGCTTGATTTAATAGAAAGAGAAAATTGCTACTAGGAATTTATTTAGGTCTGGCTTTGATGTCAAATTACATGTGATTTGGGGCCAATTATCTCCTCTCCTGGGGCCTCAGTTTCCCCTTCTGCAGCATCATAGTGAATAAAATTGTCTCAAAGGCTCAACTTGGTTGAAACATGCCATGACTCTAACATACTCAAAATTTTCAGGGAAATTAAGAGTACCCTGGTGGCAAAAGAAAATGAATGCTGTTATAATACGACTCATGAGTGCAATTTGATGGGGGTATGGGCTAGGGTGAGGCAGGTGCAGTTGAAACAGGCAATTGTAGGTATCCTGTTGGCAGTCCTATTTGACGTGCTGGTGGTTTTATTCAAGTGCTGCTGATGGGGCAATCTGCTTGCTATGGGATGACACAGCAAGCCCATTACCATACTCAGTGGAGATGCGAGCCACCAGCATTTCCCCAGGAGAAATTTTATAAGTAAAACTAATTTTACTTTTGCTGTTGATGGCATTTCTCAGCTACAGTAATTACCATCCTGATAGAAATGCTGCAGAAATATACCATATGCTCCCAAGAGTGCAGAGGGGAAAAGAGGTTGTTCTTAAATAATCTACGAAGAGGTTTACCTGTGGATTGCAAAGCTACAGTGCTTCCTTACCCATGGCTTTCTTAAGTGGTGGATGCCCCTGCTTAAATAGGATTTCTGTATTTGCCTTACTTTCTGCATTCGGACTATGAGATCTATTCCCTAGTCAGTGTCAATTATAAATAAAATTATTTTAGGAAGAAGAATGATAGTTATGGATTTAATGTTTTATTTCACTTTTTAAAAAGTATTTTGTAAATTTGGAAATTATGTTTTGCATTCTCACTTAGTTCCTTAATATTCAGCTGTCTGTGCATCTGTCCATCTATCCATCCATCCATTCACTCATTAAAATAACGTTCCTGAATATAGCAGTTGTTTACTAGATAGTTGTCAAGTGAAATGCACAAATATATATAGAGCCAAGGCCTCTTGGGCTTCATGAGGCCAGGAGACCTGGGTCTGATTCTGACTCTGCTAACAGTTAGCTGTGTGACCTTGGGAATTAGTTGCCGAGATGGAAAAATTGGAAGACTTTCTGTAAAAACCTGCATTTCTGGATTTTCTTGAATACCGGGTAGATCTGGTAGCCCTGAACCCAGTGAGCTGGACCTAAGCAGTTGCTGCTTGCCTTAGGTAGGATGTTGTCTCTCCAGGTCTGCCTAGCCTACCCTTTGGTTGACAGATATACATTCTCAGTTTAAAGGTATAATGAAGAACATTTCAAATTCAAGATGTTAGTAAAATATGAGCATCGTTTGGTCTCAGAGTCCTGAGCAAAAACCCTGACTCTACCTGGGGGAGAGAGTGAAGAGACATCTTAATATAATATTCTTTTGGCCTCAGGGAGTTTATGAGCTACCCACACAACACTGGAAAATGGGAATGGACCTCCTTTTGGATATTTGGGGAAGGAGAAAGGGTGAAGGTATATCAGGCATTGGTTAATTCTCGGAAGTCAAAGACAATTGACACAAATATGGATGATGGTGACAGTCTGGTGCCTGGTCTAGTGTGAAAGGGATCATGTTTCCCAAATGAATGGAACAAAAGGGAAGGGAGAACTATTAAAAGTTCCCTGTAAATTTAGGTGCCACCCCCTTTATGCTAAGAAGGCAGATGCAGAAGCTCTTCTAGGGAATTTGCTTTGCAGGAGAGGAGTTGCCTTTATTTGCTTTTCTGATGACTTGGATTTCTACAGCTGCTCATGGTTCTTCTTGAACTTCCTGGAAAAAGTGCAGGCAGATAGAATTGTGATGAAATCAGCATCCCAGCTCTGCCGTTCCTAAGGACACTGTTAATTTCAATGGTATTTAGCTTCATTCCAGCAGCTGCCTTGGATTTTATATTGGGGTAGATGTGATTGGGGTAGATGTGGCTAAGAGGTGTAAGTCGAAGATGATGGACATTATCTCTTGATATCCAACTCTGTCATAAGAAATTGGGAAATAGGATTTGTCACGAATTTCCACATGTGAACATAAACCCTGTTAATATGTCTATCAGTTTTTTCCTAGGTACTGCCATATTCCTGATTTTGTATCAATAGTTAAATAGACATTGGAATAAAATAATAATAGTGTTAGGTCTGCCTCAATGTTCCCTGGTCCTTGGTTCCCAGTGTTAGGAATGAGTACTGGTACCAAGTTGAGCCGATGACAGAGTGATCACAAATACAAAGCAAACCCACACACACGCAGCATTTATTACAAAGTGAAATTATGTCTCAGAGGGAGAGATAGATCATTCTCTGCAAGTGGAGAAGACCCTGAAGTCTTAGCACGCACTGTCTTTTCTGTGCTCACTAGTTTGTCCCTCCTCTCTCCTGGGTGGGATTGGTTGCCATTTCCTGCCTTTGGGTGATTGACAGCTTGGGGTTATATAACAGTTTCCTTTCTACACATGCATCGTCCGAGAATCCTTCTTGAAAAACCTGCAGGTGAGGGGTAAGAAGGGGGGTGAAAACCATAATGCTATTTAGAGGGCAGTGTGCCCCAGGTCAGTTAAGGTCACCAGGAGCTCCTCACTGCGCATGCTCTGTCCAGAGAAGAATCTCTAGCCATAAATATTTGATATTGTGGTTTCTTTTCTGCATCCTGATTGGTTCCCGCTCTCCAGCTTTAGCCACTTGTTCTACCTGCCTTGCCACCTGTTTGCCCGCCACCCAGACCCAACAATAGTAGCTAATAGTAATAGTAGTAGTAGTACCATATACCAGGCACATATACTGACTCATTCGCTCCTCATAATGACACTATGAAACAGGTGTCATATTTGTTGCCATTTCACAGATGAGAAAATGGAGGCATATGGCTAACGAACGGTGGCAACTGTGGATGCTGACCCAGGTGGTCGGATTCTAAAGTACATGTTCGTGACCACTGCATGATTCTGCCTCTCACAGAGGTAGATAAGAGATACTGAAGAAGGGGCCAGCCCAGAAATCGGGAGACCCAGCATGAGGCTAGAGCTCGGCTTGGCTCTGCCACAAACGCATCGTGTGATTGACAGCATGCCGATGAAGTCCTCTGAGCCTCAGTTTCCTGATCTGTAAAGTGAGAATGTGGATTTCTGCTCAAGGTTTTTGGGTCCATGACTCAGTATATTAGTTTCCTAGGGCTGCCATAATAAACTACCACGAATTTGGTGGCTTAAAACAACAGAAATTTATTCTCTCACAGTTGTGGAGGCCAGAAGTCTGAAATCAAGGTGTTGGCAAGGCCGATTGCTTCTGAAGGCTGTGTGGGAGAATACATTCCATGCCTCTCTTCTTTTGGTGGCTGCCAGAAATCCTTGGCTCACAGACACATCACTGCAGTTTTTGCCTTTGTCGCCACATCTCCTTCTCCTCTGTGTGTCTTGGTGTGCCAGATCTCTCTCTACATTTCTCTTATAAGGGCCATTAGATTTAGGGCTTGCCCTAAATCCAGAGCGATCTCCTCTTGAGATCTTCGACTTCAATTACATCTGCAAAGACTCTTTTTTTCAAATAAGGTCACATTCAAAGCTTCAGGGAGTGAGGACTCAGATGTATCTTTTTTGGGGCCAGTATTCAACCAACCACATTCACCCTCCTGCTTTTTTTTCTGCTGCGATAAGACAATGACCATGGATCTTGGAGAAGAAAAGGATTAAATAAAGCTAGGCAGTAGCTGAAGCCTACTGGGCAGTTTGGCACAGTAATTAAGAACATAGAATCTGGAGTTCAGAGCTCTGGGTTCAAGCCCTGGCTCTGCTACTCACTAGTCCTGTGACTTTGGAAATGTCACTGGACCTTTCTAGGCCTCAGTTTTTTGCTCTGTAAATGGGGCTAATAATAGCAATATCACAGAGTTATTAAATGAATCATTGTATATAAAGTGCTTAGAACAATGCTATGTAAGTGTTAGCGGCTATTGTTGTTGTTACTTCCATTTAGAAGTGAAGTTTATGCCTATGATTTTGATGGAGACATGAATTTTTTGAGGGATGTATTTAAAATACAGCAAGGAACAGCCCACAAGTATGCTATTTTTCCACCATATTTTAAATTAGCGTGTCTAAATGTGTCGAAAATGTGAGGATTATACTTTCCGGCATGCTGAAGCAATTTTTGGCCCAATCTTTTTAGGCATCCAGATAAGCTGAAAGCAGAGTGGGGCTGTGCTCACGCTGGAAGAGGCGGGCAAGCAGATGGAAGGTGGCAGAGGGAGCATTTTGATGTGCTCATGGAGGAGGCGTTAATATTTCGACATCTTTCTCATTATTTACAGATAATTTTTATGAGAGATATTTGGAGATGCTCAGTTTTTTTCTCTTTCCTCTGAGTGGCACAGAATTGCCACAAATCAATCTGTTAATAAGACGCCAAAAACTTAGCAGTCCCCTGTTTGGGAATTAACTGCAGTTTGAGTTTTATAACTAAAATAATGTTTAGCTTTCTGGATTCTTTCTTTTTTCCTGAAATAATTCATTACCTTGCAGAATAATGATTATTGGCCTAGGTGTTGTGTAAATAGCAGACCAGCTAACTGATTTGCATTAATATTATATTCCTGCTCTGTACGGGGCAAGGAGGAGACAGGTGAACAGGAGAGGATGCAAATTCTTCGAAGGTGGGAACATAGGGGAAGACAGACCTTCAAATAAACCATCACAACATAGTAAAAACTGCTCTAATCAAGATGCTTGGAATAGTTAAGAACAAGGCCTCTGGAGGCAGACATACCTGCATTTGAAACTTGCCTCTAAAACCAAACAAAATAAAATTGTCTTTATATCACTATCTATAATATTTGGGCTCTCTGAGTTTCTGTTCCCACATCTGTAAACTGGGTTATTTTACTGTTTCCCCCACAATGAGGTTTAAATGATGTAATATACACAGAGTGCTTAGCACATTGTTTGGCACATAGTAAATGCTCAGTAAATGTTAGTCATAATTATTACAGGAATAAAATGCCACAGGAAGAGCTCCCTACAGCGTAATTTTGTTAATTTATTCATATGGCTTGATATTTATGTATCACATTGCATGGTACATTTAATGAATACATACTTTATTACTTGTCTTTAAATCTTTCACCAAAGTTCATTTACTAAATTTATATTCTATATAACAGGGACATGAATTAAGATCAGTTTGCTCTATATATGTAACTCAAAATTTGACATTTTGGATATAGCTTTGCATATAATTTTTAAAAAAGCTATTGCTCTATAATTACAGGCACTAATACTTAGACATTGAAAAAGATATTATGTTTCAGGTTATAAAGAACAAAGCCTCACTCAGGCCTACTGAAGTAATGAGGCTTTGTTTTAATAAAATAAGAAGCAGTTAATCATAATATTTAACAGCACAGACCTTAGGGGTCCCAGGTCTGCCCACTACAGCTTTATGGATTTTGGGTAAACTAACTTCTTGGAGATGCTTCTTCAGCTATAAAAATTAGTGAGCAGGGAGTAGAGGATACCTAGTATCAGTAGCGGCTGAAGTGGTCAGAATTTTACATTTCTTTTTTTTTTTTTTATTACTTTTGATACAGGGTCTTGCTCTGTTACCCAGGCTAGAGTGTAGTGGCATCATCATAGTTCACAGCAGCTTCCAACTCCTGGGCTCCAGCGATCCTCCTGCCTCAGCCTCTGGAGTAACTGGGACTACAGGCTCATGCCACCATACCTAGCTAATCCTTTTTTTTTCCCCTTAGAGATGGGGGGTCATGCTGTGCTGTCCAAGCTGGTCTCAAACTCCTGGCCTCAAGCAGTCCTCCTGCCTCAGCCTCTCAAAGTGCTGGAACTATAGGTGTGAGCTACCACTCTCAACCTCGAGTTTCACATCTTTATGCAAGAGTTCAGTCATTAGCATATCTTAGCTATGATTATTTCTCTCCATGTCCACTTTGCTCCCTATCTCTAACTTGCTTATTCTTTTTATATCCCCAGTTAAGCTACTTAGAGACTGATCAGTTCATACAAATATCATCAGCCCTTTGTGAGTGGAGTTTTTTTCCCCCCTCTTTTTTTCCTCCACCTTTCATGAAGTATAATTGGAATGCAAAAAAACCCCCGGACATAATTAATGCATACAAGTCGGTGAGTTTGGAGATAATGTACATGCTCTGAGCGGAGCCGTTTTGCAGGTGAAACCACAGGTTGGGCGGGCTGAGGACGGGACACTCGCGTCGTCGCGTGCTGCCCCGCTGGCGCTGTCGTGCGCGAAGGGGCGGGGCCTCGCGTTGGCGGCGGCCCAGAGCTGCTCTTGGCAGACACCGAGTCCAGGAGCGCTGCGAGGGGTGTGTGAGTTCTCTGGTAGGTGTCTTGGTAACTGGGTCGATGATACCGTGGATGGGAAAGTTCCTGGAAATGCAGGCGCCCGCTTCGTCTCGCACCACCCCACCTCTGCCTGGGCGACAGCCGCGCTGACCTCCCGCGTTCCTGAGGCGCGTGCAGGGCCGCACTTCAGGGCCTTTGCGCCCTCTGCCTGCGGTGCCGCTGCTCCTGGCGGAGTGGGTTTCAGCCACGTGCCCTGCTCAGGCCTGCTCTCCTGGCGCCGTCTGCGGGAGCCTGCCAGCCCTCACCTTGGCGCCCCGTTTCGTTCCTCGTGCGCTTGTTCAAATGCCCTTGTTTGCTTATTCCTCTGTTATCTGTCCGATAACAGGTAAGTAACTATCCATTACTCATCTGTTTCCAGGATGTCCCCGCTGTAACAGGGACTGTCTAATGCATTTATTTTGACGCAGTGAGCGTGGCTCTTTAGGTACCATGACCATTACAGACTCATGTGTGTGTGTGTGTGTGTGTGTGTTGGAGAGAAGGTGAGTCCGCGGGGAACCTCTGTACTCCCTCACTGTGCCGGTTTCCCTTTCTTAACCCAGATTGCTTGGGTTCACATCCTTGGGCAAGCAACTTAGACTCTCCGTGCTTCAGTTTCTCATCTATAAAATAGGGATAATACTCGTGCCTTCCTCATAGAGTCGGGTGAGGATTAAATTAATCAAACCTCGTAAAGTGCTGAGAGCAGAGCCCAGCACAGAGTAAGATGGCTCAACTCGTTAGTCGTTATTATCATGCAGTGCTGGGGAGCTGCTGGTGACAGTGGTGAGCCAAGGACTGCCCTCGGACTGAAGGGGTCCCCGTCTCACGAGGCCAGTGAGGTCTTTATTCCATTATTCCTTAACTCACACAAAAATACATCGGCATGAAATGTGTGATGCTCCGAAGGGCGTGCAAGGTGCTGTGAGCATATAAATGCAGGGTCCTCTTGGATTTGCACAGGGGTACTGGTCGAGAAGTCTTCCCTGAAGAGGTGTCACTTGAGCTGCAGTGTGAAGCCAGAGAGGAGGACTTAACGAGGCCAAGGGGGTAGCTGGTGACGGAGGAATGGTGTGTGATCTGAAGTGAAGGGCAGCATGATGGGAGTACAGGGAAATAGGCTCGGGGCGAATCCGCCTAGAGTCACGTTCCAGGGGACGTCCGGGCCCGCGTCATCAGGGATTCCGATTCAATTGTTGGGACGTGGTTTGGGCATCGGAATTTTTAAAAGCTTCCCATGTGACTCTAAGGTGCAGCCAGGGTGGAGGTTACTGCTCTTAGCTTGTTAGAAATGCAGACTCTCACCCCTGCTCCCAGACTAGCGAATCAGAACTTGCATTTTAACAAGGTCCCCAGGTGATGTGTGCGCACAGTAAGTGTGAAAAGCACTGGCTTGTGCATAGACTCACCCAAGTTGGTCAAAAGCACAGATTTCTGAGTCTTGTCCCAGAAATGCTGATACAAAAGGTCCAGTGTGGGGCCTAGAAATCAGCATTCTTAAGAAACACCCCGTGTGGTTCTGAAGCAATTGGTTGAGACCAGACTTAAGAACATGCTCTAGAGAATGTCAGGATGGAAATCAGAGAGGACGGGAGAAGGACGTGGACTTGGACTTAGTCCTCAAAACGCTTCTGCCTGACGAAGTCCGGGGCCTCTCTCCTGTGAATCCATCCATAGAATTCTAATACTTTTTGATCTTCTAAGCTTTAAAGGAAACTTGGAAAAAGGACAGCATTCACACTAGGAATACTAATAGTCTGTTACATCTTGGGGTGGGTGCAAGTTGTTGGGAGTAGAAAGATTAGCGGTTTGGGATCCTCTGGAATAGTCTTTATCGGCTCCTGAGACCAGTTGTTTTATGTGGCTCAGAATAATAAAAAGACACTTATCCTGTCTGTCTTAATTTTCCAGATGGCCTCCAGGAAAATTTCCAAGCAGAAATCACATTTATTCAGTTCAAGAATCCACTGGGAAGATGTTATAGTCATAGAAAAGCCAGATTCTCATTGACTTTGAACTTACTGTTTTTTTTGAATTATCATCTCTCTGGGTTTTTAAAACTTTGTTTACTTTTTTCTTTGCATGACTTCTCTGCATCTCTGTGCCTTCCATTTAATTTAATTGCCCCCTTGATCTATGTAACAGAATTAAGAGGTAATTTGATAATGACTTTTTGCATTCATTGAGGATTTAGTCTGATTTTTTTCCTCCCTCTTTCCTATAAACACAATAATACTGTTCAAGTCGGAGGAAGTTTTGAATGTCTCTTATGTGCACCATGCTCTCCTAGACCCTGTGGGGTGTGAGCAGGACTGGCTACATAATTTGCAGGGCTCAGTGTAAAATGAAAATGCAGGGCTCTTGTTCAGAAATTATTCAGAATTTCAAGATGGTGACAGCGGAGCATTGAACTGAACACAGAGCTCTTCTAAGTCTGGGGCCCTATGTGGTTCCACAGGTCATGCCCATGGTAAGCCAGCTGGGTGTGAGGTCCTCAGGTGCCCAGCAAGGAGTCACATTTAAAGCAGAGAGTGAAATTTATACTACGTTGGCCCCTTTTTGTACCTCCCTGGAGAATCAACTCCTCTCCTCTCTGGTCTGGCTCCTCACACCACTGGGGCAGGAGGTAGCGTGTCCAGAAGCCCATATTCTATTGACAAGATGATACAGCCACACAGGATGAACAAACTCACATACTGATGTCGGAGGTGTAATTGGGTACCTGCTTCCTGGAATGAAACTGACAAATGTATATATATCAAGAGTCTTAAAAATGTTCATATTCTCTGACCTAGTAAGTCCATCTCTAGAAATTGCATGCTCACAGAATAAAAAGATTTTCATCATGATGGTTCTGTATTAAATATTGATAAAATGTGGACACTAACCAATATTTATATCCAATAGTGGAGAATATCCATATTATCATATTATGAAAAACCAGACATTTACATTTGAGGCATATTTAATGACATGAGAGTTGCTTATGAGATTGATCTATCTTATATGTTATGGGAAAGGACAATCACTGATTATTTCCCTTTAGTCAACCCTGATAATAGACAGACTTAGGTTTTGTGTGGACATTGACTTTGTTGAGGGCCACTGCCTAGCCTGGGTCCATCCATTCTTTTCTTATTATCATCACATGTGTCCACACCCATGCTCTGGCCTTTTCTGCCTGGTTTCCCCCCATACATCCTTTACTTTGGCCAAAGTTGACCTGTTTGTATTTGCACCTCCCATGCTCTGTACCTTTGCTTCTGCTGGGACTGGTTTCCCAAATCTTTTTCCCACTCACATGTTTTAATCCTGTCCTTCCATCAAACCAGTGCAAATGCTACTTCCTCTGAGAAATTTTTTTCTCCTTCTAAGGATCCCACCCGGAAATTGAGTGATTTCTTCTCTTAATTTTTTATAGCATGTTGATTGTATTACTTACATAGCATTCTCTGTATATTGCTTTCTATTGTAATTATTTGTTTGCAAGTCTTCTTTTTTCCACTGGATTATTAGCCCCTCAAGGAGGAGATCTTATCTTGCATATCTTTGAATCACCCATGTTGCCTCCATTATGAAAGTCACTCAGTATATATTCTCCTAATGCATATGTCCATGTAAACACACTAATATGCATGATGAGGGAAATGTGAATAGGGAATTTCTAGGGACAAGACAGAAAAGATAAAGCAAAATGAGAAAGGGATAAGAGCAACTGTAAAATTTTAAAATCTCTAGAATTAGTTTAGTGGAAGAATAAAAATAATTTTAATTGATTTACAGAATAAGAGACCATCTCACAGGTGTTCTCATATGTCTAATTTTTTTCTTAACTGGATACACCCTTCGTTTATTTACATGGAATATATTTGAGAATAAGACTTAAAGACACCTAGTCATTGGGTGCAAAAGCCTGTGGTACATGTGATGTAACTGCAGGCCACGACGAAGGCCCAAGAAACCTGCGGATTGCAAGTTTAGTGTGTACTTCTAGTGTGACGTAGCTGATGGGAAATTACCAAATAAGGGCAAGGCTAGTGCATGCTGAGGCTCCATTGAAAGGAGCCCGGTATCCAGCTTAACGAAGGTAATGATCTCACTTTCAGACCTTTTCTGAAGCACAGCCTCCCTTTCCGTCCTTTACAGACTGGAAGATGATAGAGGGCAGTGAAGAATTGGGTCCATGGAGATTTAGACATTAGATCATATGGTAAAGGCTGAGTGTGTTTAGTCTGGAGAAGTGCAGACTTGTAGAACAGTGAACATTTGGTAAGTGACCTCAGATGTTTGAGTCTTCCAGTGCAGTGCTTCTTCAGCTTTGGAGTGTACACAAACTACCTGGGGATCTCATTAAAGTGAAGATCATCCTGATTTAGTAGGTCTGGGTTGGGGCCTGGGATTTTGTATTTCAGACAACTGTTTAGGTGCTGTCAATACTGCTGGTTCATGGACCACACTGAGTGGCAAGATTCCAGAGCAGCTCTGTGCAGTGGACCACTGCAGTGATGGGAATGTTCTATATCTGCATTGTCCAATGTGGTAGCCATCTGCCACATGTGGCTATTGAGCACTTGAAATATGGTTAGTGTGACTGAGAAACTGAATGTTTTATTTAATTTCACTTAAATAGTTACATGTGGCTAGTGGCTACTGCATTGGAAAATGCAGTTCTAGAAGATGTAACCAAAACTAATGATTGGAGCTTAAAAGGGTTTAGACTTCACTTTCATTATATGAGTTTTGGAACAATTATAGGTGTTTGTCCCTGAGAAGGCTGCCCAGAAAGTATAGTAGTCAAGACTATGATCATCTATAAGGAATATAGAAGAAAGGACACTTCTACCGAATGGGGAGGTGGATACAAGAGGTGGTAGTGTGCAACTGGAACAGAGAGTTAATCTACTTAACACAGTGGTTCTTAGTTATGGACAGTTTGGCTCCCAGAGGACATGTGACAATGTCTGGAGACGTTTTTGGTGGTCACAGCTGGAAGGAGTGCTACTGGCATTTAATGGGTAGAGGCCAGGGATGCTGCTAAACATCCTACAGTACCCAGGACAGTCCCCCACAACAAAGAATTATCCAGCCCAAAATGTCAATAGTGCCAAAGTGGAGAAACCCTTGCTTTAACATATACAGAGCTTTTATTAATCAATAATAAAAAAATTAACAATGGAGTAGAAAAATTAGTGGAAAATAAGGATAGACAATTCTCAGGGAGAAAAACACAAAAAACAACCAACCAAATGGAATTTAGGGAATGATGCTCAACCTTTCTACTAATAAAATATATGCAGATTAAGATAATGAGATTATATTCAGCTATTATATTGCCAAAGTTTCAGCGATGATATTGTGCAAAGATTTTTTCTTTTTAAGTATGTATATGCGTGTGTGTGTGTGTATATATATATATATATTTTTTTTTTTTTTCCTCAACTCCCCTCCCACCCTTTTGTGCAAAGTTTAATACACAGTGGTGGCCAGAGGGGTAAAATGGACCCTAATCACTGTTTGTGGAGGTATAAGTTGCCCCAGTCCTCCTGGGGGAAGCAGTTTGTTGTTATAATCAGTATTTAAATATCCATGCCCTTTGCCCACCAGCTGTTCTACTTCTAAGAATTTATCCTGGAGAAATGATGGGACATATTGACATAGATGTGTATACCTAGACATTCATTATATCATTGTTTAAATTTGGAAAGAGCCTAAATATTAAACTTAAAGGATTGGCACATTTCTGCCATAGAATATTGTGCATCATTTGTGGGATAAGGTGGACCTTAATGTGTGGAAGGATGTTGATGATAGAAATTAATGTTGATCAGGTACAGAACGGTAACTTACGTTGAAAAAGATTTGTACATGACCATGTGTTTACCTTTAGGTGGATGGGCAAATATTGGCACTAGTTTTTAGGGAATTTGGGTTCAAGTCAGCCACTCCTTATCTCTTTTGCCAAATAGATTATTTCAGAGTCTCAGCTTCTTGATTTGTAAAGTGAGAATAACTCCTATACAACTACTTACTTCATAGGATGCCTAGACCAAATGATGCTTTACTGGCAAAATGACACTATGCATTTTATGTCTCCAGGTTGGCACTGGCCTAATTTTAAAATTATTTATGCTTTTGTGATATTCAGGTTCAGGTGGAGCTAAAAAAGTTCACAGGCTGTTTCCCTAGGCATTGGTCAGATTGCGCTACCTTGGGACTTGCCCACCTCTGCCTTTTCATGTGATTGCCAGAGGGAGAGAACAAACCGAAAGAGCATGAAAGCATGGAGCAGCTTTTTTTTGGCAAGATTGTGGCTAATAAAGCTGATAAAAATTGTTTCGCAGTATGGGTCTTGAGGTTTCTCATTAGTAACCTTTTTTTTAAAAAAACTTGGGAGCATAGATTTCTTAGCTTCTGTTAAAATCAGACTAAATTCTTTTTTGATATTTGATTGATGTCCCACTTATATATCATATTAAGAGCTGGGCCATAGAGTAATGAATATTTTAAAAACAGGCATTAGCAAAGTCATTCATTAGGGTTTTGTTTACAGTTTACTGGTGGAAAATAGTAATTGGTTTTTAGAAGAGAGGTCTTGATATTTGTGGTTTGTAGAAAAGTTAAATGTGCTTGAAATAACCTTAACATGTAGTATTTTTCCTCATTTTAATTAGTTACAGTCAAGTCAGACCCCTCCTTGTGAAGAATATTCAAGACAAAGGGTTTTGAATTAATGCATTGTTACAATAGGATCTAAACAGGATCTGAAATAGCAAAATTGCTTAAATTATTATTTTTTGCTGGAATATTACCATATTTCAGATATTTATAACTATACTAATATTTTAGTTTAATTTTTTTGGCATATACTAGGGAAACATTTATGGAAAAGTTTCAACATTAAGAAATATTAACAAAATAGTGTAATGACCCCCCCCACCCCGCCGTAACCCTCACATTTCCCTAACCTGTCAACCTGTGGTGACTCCTACCTCACCCACACTCTACTTCTTCCTCTATTATTTTGAAGCAAATTCCAGATACTCTATCATTTCATCCATATATGTTTTAATTTCTATCTCTAAAAGATAAGGACCTTTAAAAAAGTTCTAAATATAATACTATTGTCACATGCACTGAAAAATTAGCAGTACTTCTTTAATACCACTAAATATTCAGGCAGTGTTCAAATTTCCAATCATCTCATAAGTGCTGTAGTGTTTTTTTTTCTTAACAGTTTTTTTGAATCAGGATTTAAATAAGGACTACATATTGTGATTAGTTAATGTTTTTAAAGTCTCATTTACTTTTTTCCATTTATTATTTAGCTATTGAGGAGAACAGGTTGTTTGTCCTGTAGTTTTCCCTGCAGCCTGGATTTTGTTGATTGCATCCCTGCAGAGAATTTAAAATGTTGCTCTGTCCTTTATGTTCCCTGGAAATTGGGAGCTGAATTTAGAGACTGGATAAAAATCAGTTTCTTTTTGAGGGAGAGTGTGAGGGAGCTTTGTACTAAATTTTGGGAAGTTAATTCTTCGTGTAATTCTCTTTTAGGGAAATAATGTATACTAGGATGAAAAATATGCTTAGAGCTAAGGTTCTTGATTTCTTTGTTATAAAATATGTGTGTTATGTGTAACTATAAAATCTTTTTTTCCTCCAAGACATTATGAATACAACATAAAATTTAATTCTAAGTGATTTAGCCATATTATGAGGTGAGATTTACCTACAGTTAACCAAACAGTGAACTGAACATATACCAACCTATTACAAATCATAAATAGCAGACTTGTGGTTCTGTATGAAAAATTCTGCAGTGCTCTTTATTTAGTCATGGGTATATTTATAATTAGGAAGAGGGGAATGAGAAGGTTCTGATTTTTTAGTGAGGTTTTAATTTTTTAAGCCATATATAGAGAATGTAATGAAATCATTTACTAGTGTAATTGAGATTTTCAGCTTGGTTTCCCATCCCCAGACCTTATCACTGCTGTGAAATGACTGAATTTCAAAGGTGTTCTGAATGCTTTAGCATATCTTTATTCCATGCTTGTGTTCTTCTCTGCATGTGTAATAAACCAGAACTGTGGCAGGATTTGCCTACCTTCAGCCTCTGTGAGTCTGCGTTGATGTAAGACTAATGCTATTTTGAACCAAAGTATGCAGGCTGTAATGGTTTTTGGATTGAAGCATTTACTGTAACCTCTGTGGAGTGGTGGGTTTGTCACCCATGTATCTATGACATAGAAAAATGCAATTAATTTAAGCATATGTCATGAATAGCATGGTGTTTGAGCCCTTGTAAAAATTAATCTGTGGTGGGAGGATATTTTGTTTGCCTGTAGATTATTGGTATGCTTTGGTGGGTCTACCTCATTCATTAAATGTGTCCACTTGACATGGCCGTCTTGTACAGAGGGAAAACTGGGATTGAAAGTCAGGAGATTTAAGTTCTACACCTGGCTCTGTTGGGGAGCTGCCCAGTTTAGCAAATAAAAATACATGATGCTCAGTTAAATTTGAATTTCAGATAGATAGGGGATTTTTTTTTAACATAAGTAAGTCATATGTTACATGTGACATATTTATATTAAAATTATTTGTTGTTTAACAGAAATTCAAATCTTACAGGGTGTTCTGTATTTCATCTGGCAACCCTACTCTACTGGGAGCTGTTATGTAACTTTTGGCAAGTTACTTTACCTCTTTGAGTCTCAAACCTCATCTACAAAATGAGGGAATTGGAATAGAAGTTCTAAAGCTTCTCATATTCCTCTTTGTGGTAATTTGTCCAAAAATTTTTTCCCAAAAGTATACAAAGACATATATAAGGATGTTTTTTGTTGCTTTGATTGTCTTGCAAAAGATTAGACAAAACCCGAGTTAGAGACGATTATTTCTAACTCTCTGTTTTCCTCCAAATACTATAGTAACACATACTTTAAATTTACGGTGGGCACATAGATGCCTGGAGTAAAAACTACATTTCCTAGCCTTCTTTGTGACAAAATATGGCCATGTAACTAAAATATGGCCAATAGGACATGAGTATAAGTAGTATGTGCAATTTCTGGGAAGCACACTTAAAGGGAAGGGAATGTCTTTCTCCTCCCCTGACTCCCTTCTGCTGCCTGGAATGTGGACATTGTGGCAGGAGTTGGAGCAGCTATTTTGGACCATGAGGTGAACTTGGGAATGAGGCCATGCATGGTGGAGTAACAAAGGGGCAGGGACATGAGTGTCTGACATTATAAAGTACCAGAGCAGCCCTGTACTGTCTACTTCCACAGCTTTTTGTGATGGAGAAAGATAATTTTATCTTGTTACAGACACTGTTATTTTGAGTACAGCTGGATCTTTTCCTGAATAGTTTATAAACTTGATATCTGTTATGGTATACCCATAAAATGCAGCATTGGGAAGCCTTTAACAAGATTAATAGGTATTGGTGATTACATCTGTGTGCACCAATATGAAACAACTGCATCATTACAAAAGCGAAAAAAGCAAGCTATGGAACAAAGTGTATGCTACCATATGTGTAAGGAAAAGAGGCTATAGGAATACATGTGTATGTGTAGACTTGTCTTGGAAAGCCAAGACACTGGTAATAGTCATAGCCAGGCACTGGGGAACTGAGAATCTTACTTTAAAACAATATGTTTTTCTACTATTTGAATTTTAAAACCAATTTTTTTTTTTTTTTTTTTTTGAGACAGAGTTTCACTCTGTCGCTCTGGGTAGAATGCAGTGGCATCATCATAGCTCACCACAAACTCAAACTTCTGAGCTCAAGCGATCTTACTGCCTTAGCCTCCCAGGTAGCTGGGACTACAGGTGCACACCATGATGCCTGGCTAATTTTTTAATTTATAATAGAGATGGGATCTCACTCTTGCTCAGGCTGGTCTCGAACTCCTGAGAGTTAGAACGTTGTCAAGCAGTCCTCCTGCTTGGTGCTAGGATTACAGGCGTGAGCCGTTGCACCCGACCCAAAACAAGTTTTAAAGCTTTTAAAATAAAAACTTTAAAAAAAGCCCTGACATGCTTCTGAAGCTCTCTAGAACACTGTGTACAGGCATTGTTCTTTGTGCTGTGGAGATAAGACTGAGTCCTTGTCTTCTAGGAGCTTGTGCCCCAACAGAGAAGGACAGGAGAATTGATCACCATTCAGTAGTTTGAGGTAGGAAGTGGAGAAGTTTGAGAGGAGAGAAAGGAAGGGCTGTTGGAGACGAGAAAAGGGGGAAGTGACTTTTTAAAGTGGAAGGTGGGAAGTGGCCACTGTTCCCAGTTATTGGAAACACTTGCAATTCCTGCCTCCCTCTGTGTCCGCACCGCCCCCCACCTCCATTCTCCAGTGAGCCAAGCAAAGGGAGGGGACAATTTTTCTTTTTAGAAAATATTTTCTTTTTATGCTTGCAAAACTAATGTATGCTATTGGTAAAAAATTCAAACTTGAAAGAAATATGTAACAGAAAATAGGAAATGCCATCTCTCTAAGATAGCTACTATTGAACTTGGAATACATTCCTTCATATTTTTCCTATTAATATATTAATGTTATCAACACATACTGCTATATTCTACTTTTTTATTTAGCAATACATCTTGGACACCTTTCTATGTGAACACATGTCAAACCACCTCATTCTCTTTAGTAACTGTCAAATAGTCTGTTGGGTGGACAGACTGTATTTGATTTAACCAAACCCTTATCATGGGCATCTGGTTTGTTTCCAGTTTTTCAGTATTACAAATAATTACTCAGTTGAGCAAGAATTTCTGAAGAATAACCTCCTAGGAAAGAATTTCTAGGTGAAAGGATATGAACATGTAAAATGTCAATAGCTAGTGCCAAACTACCCTCCAAATTGTTGTATGATTTCTACTTCTACTAGCAGTGAATGTGAATTCCTTATTAACCACATGTTTTCCAATCCAGGGCTTTTTATCAGTATTATAAGCAAAAAAAAAATCTTATTTTATTTTGCATTTCTTTAATTCTTTGTACGCAAAGCTTCTTAGTTTAGTATCCATTTGGACTTCCTCCTTGGTGAACCGTCTGTCTATGTGAAAGGAGAGATCCTAACCCACCGGTGAAAGCGTTTCCCGAGTGTCTCATTCAAGGTTCATCAATCTCCAGGTGGATAATTTCTTGAGCCACAAGAAACCCCAGTTTCCCTTTCAACAATTGGAGACGAATCCAAAGACAATGTTACAGAACTTAAGATTTGAAATAAAGTACTTAAAGATCCTGACACTTTGGTTTTTATAGCTTAGAGTCTGAAATTTTTGAAATAATAGCTTCATGAGATGTAATTCACATACGAAACAATTCAGTTATTTACAGTGTACAATTCAATGATTTTTTAGTACATTCAAAGAGATGATCAACTATCACTGTGGTCAATTTTAAAACATTTCATCACCTGAAAGAGGAATTCATACCCATTAGAGATCGCTCCATATTTTTCCCAAATCCCCATGTCCTAAGCAACCACTATTTACTGTCTGTATAGATTTACCTATTGTGGGCATTTCATGTAAATGGAAGCATAAAATATGTGTCTTTTTGCCACGAGTTTCTTTCACTTAACATGATGTTTTCAAGATTTATTCATGGTATGGCATGTATCTGTTCTTTATTCCTTGTATTGCCAGATAATATTCCATTGTAGGGATATACCACATTTTGTTTATCCATTCATCAGTTGATGGATATTCACGTTGTCTCCATTTCTTGGCTATCATGCGTAATGCTGCTATGAATATTAGTGTACTATGTGTAACCTTTTGAAGACTGACACACTGTTTTCCAAAGGGGCTTCTTGCACCATTTTACATTCCCACCAGCAGTGAATAAGATTTCCAATTTTCTACAGCCTTGCCAATACCTGTTATTATCTAACTTTTTTATTGTATCCATACTAGTGGGTATTAAGTGGTATCTCATTGTGGGTTTTTTTTTTTTTTTTGAGACAGAGTCTCACTCTTTTGCCCAGGCTAGAGTGAGTGCCGTGGCGTCAGCCTAGCTCACAGCAACCTCAAACTCCTGGGCTCAAGTGATCCTCCCGAGTAGCTGGGACTACAGGCATGCGCCACCATGCCCGGCTAATTTTTTCTATATATTTTTATTTGGCCGATTAATTTCTTTCTCATTTTAATAGAGGCAGGGTCTCGCTCTTGCTCAGGCTGGTCTCGAACTCCTGAGCTCAAACAATCCACCCGTCTCGGCCTCCCAGGGTGCTAGGATTACAGGCGTGAGCCACCGCGTGCCCGGCCCTCATTGTGGTTTTGATTTGTATTTCCCTGATAGCTGATGATGTTGAACAACTTTTCACGTGGTTGTTGACCCTTTGTACGTCTTCGTTGGAGAAATATCTATTCAGATCCTTTGCCCATTTTTAGTTGGGTTATTTATCTTTTAATTATTCAGTTGTAAGACTTCTTTACATAGTCTAGATTGTATTGGTTTTCATAGCTTGGAGATAGTTAAAAAGTCAGGTCAGAATTAGCTAAGAGTCTGTTGTGAAATAATTTCACTGTACTGTAGTTAGAAAGTAGTTTTTATGTTTTTGGAGTTACCTAGAAAACAGTTTAGCCAAAAGTTTTATTTGAAATATTAATTATGTTTGGAGTTTCTGTTGAATTTTCAACAAGAAAATTAATTTCGTCTCTGTAGTTTAAGATCCTTGTTGAAGTTTTATTCCGGATAGTTTAGAGTTGCTTAAATATGCTTATTTTGTCTACAGTCAGGTTTTTTCCCACAACATAATAGTTTTCACTTCTGTTTTGGTAAATAAGAAATCTTGCTGTGGGCATGTTGACTGACCCTGGGCAAGCAAATGTATCCCATGAGAATTCCTCACTTAGACCTTTTAGCTGGTAGAGAAAATTCTCTACTTACCAAAGGCACTGAGCTGGAAACCAGGTCAGAGGTCAGTGGATAGAGTGAAATTGCAGGAGAACAAAAGACAATTACAATTCCTTTTTTTTTTTTTTTTTTTTTTGCTGTACCTCACCCCAGGCCTTGAAGGAGAGATAGAAGTTGGTGTCCACGTTGATCTGGGAGTTGAGTGATGCTAAGCCTTGTGCTATGATGCTTTTTTGGTCTTCCCTGAGACTGATGGTTTGCGTATTTTGGCTTTCAGTCAACTGGCCCGTGTTTGATTTGGGAAAAAGAATCAGAGGAGAAAGTTTCTTGATTAGAGAATTTTCTAGTTATTCAATTTAGTTCATTCATTCATTCCATAAGCCTGCTAAGCTCTCACTATGTGCTAGCAACAATCTCAATTATTAGGGATAAAGAGGTGAAAATGATAGATTTAATCCTTGGTTTCAAGAGCTACTTGTCTATCACCATAGTTTCTAAATCGAGAGTTACACAAACAATGAATTACAATAGTGTGAAGTGGTATGGAAGGAGATCTTTGGGATTCTGCCAGAGCATGTAACTGTGTAGGACACAAGGAAGGCTTCCTGGGAGAGTGACATTTTAGTTGTCATATAAAGGATGACTGGAGCCAGTGAGGTGGGGAGGGTGGGAATACAGAATATTCTAGACTAAGGCAATAGCAGGTACAAAGACCCTGAGGAAGGAAGTGACAAGTGGGAGGCACCGGAAGGGAACTGTGGACAGCAAAGAGCCAGAGGGAGGTGGTTTCAGGTGAGATTATGGAGGTTGGTGGTGGCCATATCGTGTGGGGCTTCCTATCTTGTGGCACCATGTTTGGACTTTCTGTGCCTGCCGTAGCTTTTGATTGGCCTGTGAGGAGAATGGAGGGTTAGAATTATGAGGCCCTTGTTCACTGAGATCCTTTTATCACAACCTCCATCATCTTTACCAGGAGCCATTTGCTAATGAACTTTGTGTAAAAGTCATGTCTCCAAGTGATACTTTAAAATAAATATTTTTTGTTTTTTATTTTATTTTATTTACTCTATGTAAAACTAGTTAACTCTTCCCCATTCTGAGAGAGAACCTTATGCTATGGTCAAAGATTGTAGTAGGTAGAAGCTAATGCATACCATCTCAGTATGGGAGCCAATGTGTATCTTTTTTTTATCTCCTTATAGAAGCAGGGATATTTGAATCACTGTGCCCATGCCTTTCTAAATTATCCTATAAAAAGCTGCAACAAGATAGATAGAGGATGCTTTTACTGGTAGCACATACCATAACTAAATAAACATTCCTTGAAGTTATCTTGGTTCAGGATGGAGAACCAAAGATATAAGGGAGATATTTCCATAGCTAATGGCCAGAAAACATTGTAAAGGAGATAAAACTGTTGTGGTGACATTAAATGTTACATGGGCATTCATGTATAAACACAGACACACGTTTGCCTGGATGAATCCACTTGCATCTCAATAATTTTGGTATTTGAAACATTTCTTTAAAACAGCTTGTCTCCTTGAGGTGCCTCTTCGCCTTCTAGCAGAAGATGGCTGTTTGCTATTATTTACACCACAGGATTCTAATATGTTTACTTGGGTACGTTGCACGGTGTGTCATCTGCTGTACTGTGCTTTGTACACAGTAGGCACAGGATAAGGATTTGATTTGACTTAAAATTGAATAGCATCCATGGAATATAAAAATTAATCTCCCCTCAGATATGATCTGGGATATTATGATGCCCAGGGGATGGGGAAAGTTATTTTTAATATTTTTCTTAAAGCCCATAGGTAGATTTTAATTAATTTGGCAAATAAAAAAATTATGTGATTACAGGCACATTTTTCTCCCCCCCGATCTCCACAATCTCGTAAGTAACCCATTCCTGTGCATGGTTGCCTTATCAGTATAGTCTCCCTTACGTGAAACCTTAATTTCTACTTCTGTGATGAAAACTCATTTTCTCTGATGCCTTCCTAAGTCATGATGGAGAAGCCGGGGTCGTCATTCAGTTGTCACAGCGAACGTACTTACTCGAGTTGATAATACTCACCTTAAACAGTAGGATGACATGGTATTTAGAACGAAGGCTGCAGCCTTCTTCCTGCCTGCACTTCTTATTTCCTTAACCATTCTCTTTCTCCCTCTCCTCATTCCTAAAATGGGAATGGTGGTAACACTTCATAGTTGGTGTGAGGGTCTTCTCATGGCAAATGGTTGATGAACTATAAAATTCTAGATTGACGTTAATTACTGACATTATTTTGTTCTTGCCCCCTCCCTGATGAGGGAGGTTGGGGCGTAGTCTACGGTGCACGCTGAAAGCTGTGACCAAGCCCCTTAGATGGAGTGACACTGTGGCCTCAATCCAGGGCACAGCAGGAAACTCAGCCTCGTGCTCCTTAGGAACGACCTTTCAATTCAGAATAATTTGCAGTGTTGGTATGGGACACCTAATTCAGTATTTATTTTTGGAACATCTCCCCTGTGTCAGATTAAAGTTGTTCAAGATATGCTGTGGTCTGAATGCTTCCCTTAGGTTCTCATTATAATCCCCAGAACATCCTTCCAGGTGAGTGCAGGAGCCATCGTTCCCATTCAACTGATGATGACACTAAAGCTCAGCGGTCAGGCTGATGGAGCGTGAGTCACATTTGGAAACTGAAGTAAGTGCTGGGAGTTCAGTGCGTTTTCTCCACAGCACACTGCCCTCGGCTCTATTAGACTGTCAGAGTCCGAGTCCAACCTTAAGTGAGTGGTCTCCTCCAACCTGGGAGGGGTCCTTATGCATAGTGCTTCCTGTTAATCCTGGATTTCCCAGGCCAAAGCGTGGATAACACCCCGTGGCCTGAGAATCCAGCCTTTTCATCAGACCAGGCGTTGAGCTCTTAGTTATGTTGCAGGTGAACTAGATGATTCTTAAAAACAAAAACAACTTAAGAATCTTCTTGCTACTAAAAATATGTGTCCATTTTTTCCTCTTGCATCCAACTAGCATGTTTATACATTGCCCCAGTGACAAGTATCCTACTGCTTCTCTCCATTTTGGTTCCAGTGGCAGACGTCGCTAATCATTCATGAGATTTTCCCACTAAACCTAGTTTTGGCTTTAGAATCCTTCCAGACCCAAGGCACCAGGAAGCCAGTCACTCCTGTTTGCTGTCCTTTGTTGCTTTTTACTGTTAATGTAGCTTATAACATTCTTATCAGTCAATCACTTGGGGGGCAGGGCAGAATGACCTAGGGTTAGTTTAGTTTGAAAAGCAAGCCATGAGAAGATAGTTGTGAAATTCTATTTTTGGTGTAGAAATAAGAACGTTATTAGAAACCCAGTGTTGAGCTGGTTGTGATTTTTACCCCTGAAACTCAGTGGGAGGATTTCCAAGAAGTTGAGCGATAGGTCTTTTGTGTAGGGTAAAATACACTTGATGGAAAAGCTGATGGAAAAGCTAATTAACAAATGATTTCTAATTAGGGCATTTTATCCTGTTGAGAGAGGTTTTGAGAAAAGGATTTTTTTCCATTGTAAGAACACATTATTCCATCCCTAAGTTCAACATGGTCATTTATTTTATTGGCTGTCACTGGTCGAGCATGGAAAAAGGAATTATTAACTGAGATGGTTTTTCATTGTTAAAATTTCTGCTCTATTTTAGGCTCCTTTTCAGAGTCAGCTGTAGATTTAACCACCAAAACTTAGCACCCTTTGTGAAGCTGGATTTATATAGCTGTTGCTAATTGCTGTTAACTTCCTGTTCTTGGACCCCATCTAGGTGGGCCTAGCCTTCCTAGGTCAAGGCAGGGCAGATGTTGCAAGTTTCTTGAACACTCTGAACTTTTCTTTACCCAGAGAATGACATCTACAGGTTCTCAGCCTGGGCTTCCTGATTTCTCGGATTTCCTTCCAAGCATTGGAATCGAAGCATAGACAGAGAGAGATAATAGGACCAGACAGTGACATGATTTATTAACTCTGCTGACTCCAGCAGAAGTCAGCTAGAGAAGCAACAGGCCAGCTCCCTGGAGAGCACACGATTGACCTAACGTCTGGTCTCCTTCCTAGGACTTGTTCTTTTTGCGGCGCAACCACTGAGGTGGCACTAACAAGACCACGTGTGGACCTCACCTGCCATTGCAGGTGGGGTAGTTTCATCTCATTTGCAGGTGGCTTTTCTCATTCTCATGCCACTGTTATGAACTGGCAGAGGAACTGAGTATTATAGTTGTAATTCTGGAGATCGTGGGCACTGCTTGGTCAGGTTCCTTCTGTGCTACTGACTCTTGTAGTTAAAAGATTGAAGATCATTCCACAGTGAGGCCTGTTTTTTCTCTGTATTTTGCTCTCTCTGAGCTGACTCTCACCTCAAGGTCTGGCTGACTGGCACAGTTTCTCCTGTGTTGACTGAACGCCTTGGTATACTTCCCTCCTCCCAAGTGATCAATTTCCCCTGTGAACAGCTCTTTCCACCTAACAGCTATTGCTTAACTGGCTTATATTTTTTACTTTTTCCCATTTGCTTACAGTGTGGTCAGACTGAAAAGTGAGTTATTCTTTGTTCATCCTTAGAAGAAGAATTCTATAATGTATGCATTACAATTTTTTATGCTTTATCTCCTAATACTCTGAAGGCTTTGCCCCGTAATTTTCATAAATTTCTCTTCCTATCTGTAATTTCTCTTTATATTCTAGAAATATAATTAGTGTTGATTTTAAAGTATGATAATTCTGCTTCCTTGTATGTTGTACTCTGTTGATAATTTTTGGGGGTACCACCTGTAAGCAAGGTGTTGGGTGAGCTGCTGTTGGGGTTCAAAATGAGAGTTTATGGTTTTTGTGGATGGAGAGGGTAGATTCGGTATGTGTATGATTGCCAGCCAAAGTAGAAAATGATACACACCAAAAGTACAGTGTGGATAAAGTACTGTCAGCACTTAGAATCATGGAAGGCCTCAGGGAGGAGGTGGCATTTGAAATAGCCTTGGGAAGTCTAGATTTTGAGCTTCATAAGGCCAAGGTCTGTGGATTCTTTTAGATACTATTGTATGCTCCGTGCTGAGCATAGTCCTTTGCCCACATTGGTGCTCCATACATATTTATTCTTAAAATGATGGGTTGGGATTTGGATATGTAAATACAATATTGGAAAAGTCTTACTTAAAGGGAATGGAGTGATTAGGGGGAGAAATAGAATGGAAGATGAAAACAAGAATCATCTGTGAGAATTGTGTCTCTCTATCATTGTATAATAAGATATTCATCTGTTAATTCCAGTTTTCCCTACACACAAAATTATTCTAGTCACAGGCGGGGAGCCTTTGGTGAAAATGAGAGTTAGAGGCAGTAATGTGGGACTTGCTCTGGCCCCGTACCCAATCATGTCTCTTTAGCATTGATGGCTGGGTCATGTGCTTCTTGCAAGGACACTCCTGGAAAAGAAAGAGGTGACAGGAGGGCAATGATATTCTTCTTTGAAATGGATTTGATTACCCTTGCCTCCGTTCAGGTGGCGAGAAGAGCTCAACTGAAGAGGTTATAAAATCTCATCATTTTCGAAGGCGGTCCAAGGGCTTGGACACATTAGCAAAGGCAACGGTGTTGTCATGGTGAAAGAATATTACCCTGCACCTGCCTGACCTAATGCCAGGTTTCACAGACACAAATGGCAGAGAATCTGAATAGTCAAATAAACAAGAGAGGAACAGCAGGGAGGTAATCTTTGTATGGTCCACTGCCCATTTTATTGGCATGTTCATTTTAGAAGATTTTAAAAATCACTTTGCATTGTGCCAGGTTAAAGAGAAACCAAGAACACCCACAGTGTGATGAGAATCCTTAAGGATTATGCAGAATTAGACAGAGGCCAAACTACTGAATTTTGTAACAGAGGTTTTATGTGTGTATATGGGGCTTTATAATAATAATAAAAGAATGGTTAAACACTTTCACAGTAATTATAAACAATTGTAGCTCATAGCATTTTTAGAGTTGATCAGACATTCTCTAATGCCTATATTCTATTTATAATATATCTAAAATTTGAATATACTTTAATTTTAATATCCATATTAAATTCTTAATAGATTAGAGAGTTTTATATAGACGCTATTTCACTATGGCACATTTTTGCTACCTTTTTAATAGTATATACTCCTGTATCCTGATATGTCTCTATTCTCCTTGTCTGTGATCCAGCCTTATCTGCTTGGCTTGACACTCAGTTCCAGCTGGGTAGAGCCACTGTGTGATCTGACTGTAGCCCTTGATGTGACTAACATAATGCTTGGCCCATTATAGTTCTTCAGAAACTATGGGATTCAATTAAAGCAAAGGATGTCATTTCTTTTGTTGCTGTGACGTTTATTTATAATTGAGGCAGGAAAGTTACAGGAGACACTATTTTCTACCCAACAACTGTTATACATCTTCTTTCTTGATAACAGAACTTGATTTTATTTTGATCAACAATATACGTATATATTCAGCCTCAGAAGGAGAATCACGATTAGTATGTCAAGAGAATCCTGTTTCCTCTGATAGATTTTCAACTTCCTAGCATCCTTTGTGGTTAGGGGTGGTCATGTAACCGATTGACTGCTGAGGCACAGGAGGAAATCGGCTGGAGGGGCGTCTAGGAAAGCTGGCACTGCCTCCTTTTCCCCCTCCTTCTGCTTTGAACATGGGCGTGATTCCTGGTGCTGTAAGGACCATTTTGCTATGATGATACAAGTGTGAAGATAAGTATGAAGGAAAATTTATTGGGTCTTGTATGGCATCATTAAGTGGCCTTACTGAGGCCAGCAACCACCTATCTCTGGCCTTCTTAGTTTGTGAAGAAAAACAAAGCCCTACTGGTTGTGGTCACTGCGGTTGAATTTTGTGGCTATTGAATTGAAATAGAGATGGCACAGTGAGGGGAGAATGTCTACAGCAGATCTTCTCTTCATCTAAGGGACATCTGTGACAGGAGAACACCTGAAAACCACCAATCTCTCTCACAGGTAGTTCCAGGCAACTCTTTGCTACCCGTTAAAAGGCTTCAGGCTCTGTTGCAACCACTTTTATATGCCGTTCATGCCGGGTTGTACCTATTATTTTACCTGGCCAAAATCTTACACACAGTCTTATATTTGGCATTTGCTTTGTAGTTAGTGTTACATTGTGCACACTTCCCCACGTTTCCATGTGGTCTAGCATTTTGTCATTTTAAGGAGCAGTAGCTGTCTCCCAGTGTCAGTGGTTCTGTGTTCATTTGCAGAGCCAATTACTAATGCTGTCTTTCTAGCATGGAAAACCAACAGAGGTGTGGGATCTGGAACAGCAGGTCCTAAGCCCTGTTTATGAGCAGAATCATCTGGGGGAATTTAAGAAAACAAAAATAAAAATACGAAACAAAACTAAGACCAAAAAACCCAAACTAAATCAAGACAAAACCCAAAAACCCCATCAGAAAATAAAACCCAACTATAGAGATACTGATTTAGACTGTCTAGGGTGGAGCCCATATTTTTAAAAGTTTTCCAGAGGGTTTGGAGGATGGCCAGGGGTGGGAAACTTTGAAGATAATTCCATGATCCAATTCTTTCTATCAAAACAAATGAAGAGAAAAATGTAATCAGAGCTGATCTCTATAACCATTGTATTAGGAACAGAAGTCAAAGAAATCTGGGGTGCTTGGGGTATTTCACTCTGACTTAACTGTTACTGTTAACATGCAATTTCATCTAGCATGTACTGATGTCAGCATCTTAATTTTTGCTGTTAATGCATTTTGAGTTTTTCTTGACTTTCTCCTACCAAGTGATCTGTGGCTTTCCAATGTAGATACAAACCTTTGTTTAAGTGTTTTTCTGATTATTTCCACTGGATCTCTAATGTTTATAGAGCTGAATTCACTCTTGAGAGGTAGTTTGGGGTCATCCGTTGCATTCATAATAAACTAACCCTTTGTGTTCTCACTTTGCTTTTCCAAAACTGAGACAACATTGAAGCTGTATATCTATCATTAGTTCATAATGCTTTCCCTTTGGGAAAGATCCAAGTTTACAGTGGATACTCCAGGAACCAAGTTATATCTCATACTCTGCAATTCAGGCCATTTAGCTGTAAATAAAATTCTTATTCGTTTTACAGCTGTGTCATTCATGGTAGTTCAGCAGCCTTGGTGTCTTTAGAGACTCTTCTTAAAGGGACCCAAATGAACGTGATAAACATAGCTGAAAAAAGCAAACCATTTTCGAAGCAGGTGTATGCTTACGGATTGTCCTAACAGCCAAAGCTTTAAAAAAATGGAATGTGTTTCCTCAGAAAGTAATGAGTTCCTAATCAGTGGAGGAAGTGTTCAAACATAGATCAAATGACCATGTGGAAATTTTTATGTAGAGATTCCAATATTACATAAATGATTGGGTTGTGTGACCATCAAAGCCTTCATAAAGCACACATTATGTTCAGTTTGCACTCACTGATTGCTCAAACCTGGTGTATTTAGGGACATGTGAGGGTTGGGGAAATTATTCTTTGCTAATGCTGGCTAGACTTAGGGTGCTGTGTAGAAGGACTTTGGCTGAGTTTTGCAGTCATAGGTCGCTATATAACTGATAAGGATCTTAGATTTTCTCTAGCCAGATTGGCCTTGGATTTCATGTGTGTGCCAACTCCGACTGCCTGTTAGGGATTGTTTAAACTTTTTTGTTAAGGAGTTTGATAACATAGCTCAGCTTCTGGGAAAGAGTACTGTGACTAGTGAGTGATGTCTGCCCTGGGCATATGTTGTGGGGTTGTGGCACGTGTGGTACATATCTGCCATCCTGCTATGGTATGAATATTTTTGCTCCCCAGATTCATATATTGGAAACCCGATCACCAATGTGATGGTAATAGGAGGTGAGGCCTTTGGGAAGTGATTAGATCATGAGGGCAGAGCCCTCACGAATGAGATTAGTGCCCTTATAAAAGAGAGCTGCTTGGCTTCTTCTACCTTGCAAGGACACAGCAAGAAGGCACCATCTATGAACCAAGAAGCAAGTTCTCATCAGACACTGAATCTGCTGACACCTTGATCTTGGACTTCCCAATCTCTAGAACTGTGAGAAATAAATTTCTATTGCTTATAAGCTACTCAGCATATGGTATTTTGTTATAGCATCCTAAACAGAATAAGATACGTCCCTACTGTTGAAATCTGTTCATTTTATATTTCTGGGAATTGAAATTGGAGAGGTCAGGAGACTTGCTCATTGAAACAAGAACCCAGAAATAAACCCTCACATATATGGTCACATAATTTTTGACAGATTCTAAGACAATTCATTAGGGAAAAGACCATCTTTTCAACAACTATTGTTGGGAAAACTGGATATTGACATGTAAAAAAAAGAGGTTGGACTCTTACCTTATATCATAATCAAATATTAACCTAAAATGGATCAAAGACCTAAACACAAGAGCTGCCATTATAAAACACTTAGAAGAAAACATAGGGGGAAAGCTTTATAACATTAGATTTGGTGGTGATTTCTTAGGACACCAAAAGCACAGGCACTAGAAGAAAAAATAATTATATTGGACTATATCAAAATTTAAAACTGTGCATCAAAGGATACTGTCACCAAAGTGAAAAGGCAACCCATAGGATGGGAGAAGATATTTGAAAAATCACACATCTGAGAAGGGGTTAATACTCATAGTATATAAAGAACTCCTACAACCCAACAACAAAAACTAAACAACCTGATTAAGAAATGGGCAAAGGACTTGAATAGACATTTCTCCAAAGAAGAGATACAAAAGGCCAACAAGCACATGGAAAGATGCAAACATCACTAATCATTAGGGAAATGCAAATCAAAACTACAATGAGATACTACCTCATACCCGTTAGGATGATTATTACAAAAACAAAAACAAAAATGACAAGTGTTGTTAAGTGTATGGAGAAACTGGAACCTTTGTGCATTGATGGAGGGAATATAAAATGATTCAGCTGCTATGGAAAACAGTATAGCAGTTCCTCAAGGAATTAAAAATGGAATTACTGTATGATGCAACAATTCCACTTCTGGATGTATACCTGAAAGAATTGAAAGCAGGGACTCAAACAGATATTTGTATATCCATGTTTGTAGCAGCGTTATTCACAATAGCCAGGAGGTGGAAGCATCTCAAATGTCCATCAGTAGATGAAAAGATAAACAAAATGTGCTATATACATACAATGGAATATTATCTAGCCTTTAAAAAAAATGAAAATTCTGTCACATGCTACAACATGGACGAACTTTGAAGACATTATGCTAAGTGAAATAAGCCAGTCACAAAAGGACAGATACTATGTAATTCCACTTAAATGAGGTATCTAGAGTAGTCAAATTCATAGAAAGGCTGGTGGCTGCCGGGGGCTGGGGGAAGAGCGGAATGGGGAGATAGTGTTCAGTGGGCATTGAGCTTTGGTTTGGGAAGATGAAAAATGTTCCAGAGACGGATGATGGTGATGGTTGCACGATAATGGGAATGGACTTGATGCCATCAAACTGTATACTTAAAATGGTCAAAATGGTAAATTTTATGTCATATATTTTATCATGATAAAAAAAGAAGGAACATAATGACAGATGAAATGAAATCTTTAGTTCTCAGACGTGACTTGATGCTTTTCTTACTCTCACACTTCATTCATTCAGCACGTTTTATTTAGTATCCACTATGTATGTGCCAGGCACTATTCTAGATGCCAGGAATATAGAAATGAAAGAAAACTGCCTTCTCAGAGGTTACATGCTAGGGGAGCAGACAGACAGTAAACAACGACAACAACAAAGTACGATACATGAGATGTGAGATGGTGATTAGAGGCATGAGAAGAATAAAGCAGGATTAGAAGGAGAGGTGCTGGATCATGGAGGGATTTGTTGTCCATTTTAAGGACCTGGGTTTTACTCCATGTGAAATTCCATTGGAGGGTTTTTTGAGTGGAAGAGTGATGGGATGTTTTAACAGGACTCCTCCAGCTGCTTGAGAACAAACCATAGGAGGGTAATGGTAGAAGTGTCAGAATCCCGGGTTTTGGCACCGAAGATGTCAGGGTGGGGAGTCTGCCCTCGGTTCTTGGTGTGCTCTAGGCTGAAAAACAACCAGAGACACCGAAGTGTCAAGTCCAGTCTGTTATCCTGGCCCTCTAACTCCTTTCTTGGAAAAATCACCAGCAAGGCCAATATGACAGAGTAAACTCAGGCAGGGAGCAGTTTCATAGAGCAGCTCTTTACTGTGGAATAAAACAGGAGTGGAGAGGGACAGACCAACTCGCTGACTGGCCCACTCACTTCCTACTGACTTCTCCGATTGTTTCCTTTTGTTAGCGCAGTCTGGAGGAGGGCTTTTGGGAGGTGTAGGATGTTATCAAATGATCAACAGGTGTCCTCAAAGTTCCATCTGTGCATACAAGCTCTCTCTAAGAAAGTCCACCTGAGTGGGGGCGGTGAACTGCAATGAAGATTCAAGCTAATGGCATATTAATTACCCTTAGGTTACTCTAGGTCACTTTCTAAATCTTATTATGCCTGGGCTGGGGAATTCCTAGATTAATAAAACATTCTCTCCTTTACCAGGTGTAGCAGTTGCTCAGGATAGAATTAAGGGTGGGGCAACACCAAAATGGAATGCCTGCCCTATTCTTATTCCCAGGTGGAGCAATTGCTGGAAACAGCACCAAAACAGGGAACCTTTGTCCTGAGAAGAGCCGGAGATCCTCACTATCTACCTAACAGAAGCGGGAAGACAGGAGGCAAGTGCTCTAGTCCAGGAGAGGAGGGTTGGTGACTTGGACCTGGATAGTAGTAGTGGAGGTGGTGAGAAGTATTTGTCGATAAAACTAAATAGATTGGATGTGGGATGGGAGAAAAAGAGAAGAGAATGATTTCTAGGTGTGGGGCCTGAGCAGTGGGTAGGACGGAGTTGTTTATTGATGGAAATGTTGCAGGGGGGCAGGTTTGGAGGGTAAAACTAGGGACTTGGTTTTGGGCTTCTGAAATGTGGGACATCTATTAGGCATCCAGATGGGGATGATAGTTGGTTGGCTCTGCAAGTTTGAAATTCAGGAGACAGCCAGACTAAAGATATAAATTTGGGACTGATTAGCAGAAAGACTGGATCAGATCACCAAGAAGGTGAGTTTAATACAGTGCATATTAGTGTAAATAGGGAACAGAAGATGGCCAAAGACTGAGCCCTGGGCTATTCCAACATTAAGAGGTCGAGTAGATGATGTGGAATGAAACAAGAGAGTGTGGTATCCTTGAGGTCAAGTGAAGAAAAGTGTTTCACAAGGGAGGGCATAATCAGTGTTTCAGACGTGCCAGACGGATCAGGAAATGTGAGAACTGAAAATTGACCATTGGGACTCATCAGAGTCACTAATGATATCCGTGTTGCCAAGAGCTATTTTGGGGAAAGGGTGGGGGAAAAGTTTGATTCTAATTGGAGGCCATCAGCCTAGACAACTTTTCCAAAAAGTTTTGCTATAAAGGAGAATGGAGAGAAATAGGACAGTAGGTGGAGAAGGAAGGTAGGGGTCCAGAGAGGGTGTTTTTGAAGTGAGAGACATGATGATGTATTATCTGCTGATGGGTCTGACTTGGTAGAAAAGGAGCGGTGTCACGAGCAGGAAGAGGGGATGGGATCCAGTACCCAAGAGGGGGCCCCGCCGCCTGCCACGGGTAGGCACGTGGACAGGGCATCCAGGAGGGATGGTAGAGGATCTGGGCGCAGATGCAAGTCCACGAGTTGATCAGGTAGCCGTAGGTGAAGGAAGTTCTCTCTGCGGCTTCCATTTTCCAGGTGAAAAGGAGAGGCCATGAGCTAAAGGGAGTGTGTGTGGGGGAAGGAGGGGCAGGAGCTTTGAAGGAGAAGGCGTGAAGTGCTTGCCAACCAGGTGGGAAGGCAAACTGGTTAAGTCAAGAAAGGTAAGCTATCATTCTCGAAGAGGCTGAGGGTACAGGGTTCTTTGTTCTTGAGGACCCTGAGTTCTAGAATACACAGTGAAGGGATCTGGAGAGTTGAGAGGGATTTGGAGAGTTTGATATTAGGGGATAGACAGAGCTGCAGGGAGATCAAAGTGTCACATAAGCCAGCCGAGAGATCACTTTGTTGTTTCTTTTCTTTCCTTCCTGCCCTCCTTTTCTTGTTTTTTCTTTTTCTTTTCTCCCTTCTTTTTTTTTCTATTTCTTTCTTTCTTTTCTCTCTCTTCTCCCTCCCTCTTTCCCTGCCTCCTCAAATTTATGTTTGAGACGCTAAGAAGAATCTACTGTTGAATTTATTCACTGCATTTGGCCAACATATTTTCTTAAAAAGTAAATTACAAACCAAACATGGATTGAAAACACAGTATTTGCAGGATATGAAACCCGCGTATATAGAGGGTCAACTTTTTGCACGTACAGGCTCCACAGGGCCAACTGTGGGACTTGAGTCTGTGGATTTTGGTATGTGCAGGGGTCCTGGAACGAATCCTCTGGGTATACCAAGGGACGACCGCAGTATGTAAACAAATGCTCCTTTCCTTCGTTGGGATGGGGTAAAGGCATTAAACAAATTACATAATACTTTAAAAATATTGACAGTGAAGTGGTAAGAAGAAATTTCCCATTTTTCTCTTTTAAAAAATTAAAAACCTCACAAGCAACATTGGAATAATGACTTTAAGTGTGAGAATCATTGGGTGTTGCCTGGCATAGTCAAATCAAATAATGTGAAACTTTGAATGCTTGAAAAGTGCTTTCTTATTTATTAATTGTGCTTAGTGAAACTTTTTAGGTTTCCCAGCCTTGGGGACTGGTGGTTGAGAAACAAAGAAATTGACACATGGAAGTGTTTTCCTTTTCTTCTGCGGTTGTCCCAGTTTCTTGGCAGTTTCAGAGGGATTGTAGGTGTAAATTGGCCTAGTTTGATAGTCAATTATCATTTAAAATAATTTTGAATTGTTTAACAGGCAGATTATAAGTAATTTTCACTTACTAAAATAGGACAAAATAATTAGCTTCTGTTTCCCATGTGTTTGATATTTCAAGAACAAATTTACAACTGGTAGCAATTTGAACTTTAGCTCCATTTGTGAAGTTTACATTTTTAGTCACATCTCACTTTGTATCAAAGGTGATATGCTGATAGCTTAATTTCCTTATAAAAACATATTTGTGGCTTTTAATTGCAGGTGGTTAGATGTCTGAATTGAGTTTGAGGACTCTTTTTCCATAAGTATGTATTCAGGCTTTAAACATTCATCCTTTCTTTTTTACCCTGCCCATTTCATGGAAGGTGATTAACTATCATGGGTACAAATAGAGCTAAGAGAACACCGGGGGAAAGGGGAAGCAAAGGGTGATAGTTGCAGGAGGAAAACTTGTCAGTGAGGAGCACTGCAGCTGCGTTTTGTTTCTGTTCCTCTCTGGGATCAGCCCAGGGAGTAGGAAAACATGCAAATCCCTGTATGAGTTGGAGGAGAGAAGGAACTTGTATTGAAAGCCAGCAGTAAAAGTATGCTTTAGAATCAGGGAAACTCGGATTCCAGTCCTGGTTCTTTCATTTATTAGCAGTGGAACCTTGGGGTGGCTGCCCAACCAGACCTTCAGTTTTCTGATCTGTAAAGTGAGGGCAGTAATAATGCTCCCAGTAGGGCCACCGTGAAGAATAAATGAGATAATGTCTGCGAAACACTCAGTACAGGGTTTTCAACTTGGGGCGATTTTACCTACTAGAGGGACATTTGACAATGTCTAGAGACTTTTTTTTTAAAACGTGCTTCCCAGAAAAGTATGTCTAGAGACATTTTTGATTGCTGTGCTTGTTGGGGGTGGAGGGCTGTTGCTTGCATTTAGTAGGTGGGGGACAGGGGTGCCGTTCAACATCCTGCAGTGCACAGGATGGCTTCCACAACCATTATTTGGCCCAAATGTCAATAGTTCTGCAGGTGAGAAACTCCGACTTTAGCATAATGTCTGGCCAGAGCAAAGGCTCCAGATATGTTCTTGTTGTCATTGTCATCGTCTTCATCATCTTCATCATCATCGTAGTCATCAGTTGTTGACACAAAAATTTTCAGTTAGTTGCCAATTCTGTTTTTCCTCTTGAACATGTTCCTCACTCCCTTCCCTTCCCTACCGTATAGGTGAATATATCTCTGTACCTCACGTCTAGATTTCTCTCCCAGCCTTTCAGGTACTTCCCTGATTCTTGTGTGCACGCTCCCATCAGACCATCAGTCTCCTGTATTTCCCTTTCTCCCTCTTGCTGAGTAAGTGCAGTGGGTAGAGTGTGTGGGGCAGAGTCAGACTCCTTGGGTTGAAATCCATGTAGCACCCCTGCTTGCAGTGTGACTTTAGGCAAATTAATTAACTTTCTGTGCCTCAGTTTTCTCATATGTAGAATGGGGATTACAGTTGCACCTTCTCATAGAGTTCTTGTGAGCATTAAATAGAATGAGATGAGCCCTTGGCTCAGTAGCCTGGCACAAAGAAGCTGCTCAGTATATTTTATTTTCTGAGTCAGTGGAAACGACATTAGGTTATTTTGCTTTTTCATTTCTATATGGTTGGGCTTTGGCTTAAATTCATGAGAGATGAGCTAGTTTGATATCTAATAACATAAAAAGGTCTCTCCTGATAATCAGGGAGAAGTACACTAACCCTGTGCTGTCCAATACTAGAGCCACAACCCACATGTGGCTATTGAGCATTTGAACCGTGTCCTGTGTGAATTGAGTGCTGTATGACATACACGTGGGATTTACTAGTGAATGGCTTAGTATAAAAAAAGAATGTGAAATATCTCAGTGATTTTCATATTGATTCCATGTTAAAAACATATCTTTGGCCGGGCGCAGTGGCGCACGCCTGTAATCCTAGCTCTCTGGGAGGCCGAGGCGGGCGGATCGTTTGAGCTCAGGAGTTCGAAACCAGCCTGAGCAAGAGTGAGACCCCGTCTCTACTAAAATTAGAAAGAAATTAATTGGACAACTAAAAATATATAGAAAAAAAAAATTAGCCGGGCATGGTGGCGCATGCCTGTAGTCCCAGCTACTCGGGAGGCTAAGGCAGGAGGATTGCTTGAGCCCAGGAGTCTGAGGTTGCTGTGAGCTAGGCTAACGCCACGGCACTGTCTCTAGCCCGGGCAACACAGTGAGACTCTGTCTCAAAAAATAAAAAAAAAAAAAAAAAAGTTTTATAAAGCTGTGGTTAAGTCTGGCATTGCACAAGGATAGACAAATAGATCAATTAAATATAATAGTCCAGAAACAAAGCTACACACAAATGCATAATCATCTGGTTCACAACAAAGTCACAGATGTAATCTGGTGGAGGGAGGATGATCTTGTCGATAAATGGTGCTAGGTAACTTGGATAGCCATATGAAAAAGTGCACTTTGACCCCTATTGTCACACCATACACAAAAATTTGTTTGAGGTTTATCATAGACCTAAATATGAAAAGTAAAATAAAACTTCTATAAGAAAATGAAAATGTCTTCATGACCTTGGGATAGGCAAAACCCAAAAAATCAGAAACCATTAAAAAAAATTGACAAATTGGCCTTCATTAAAAATTGAGAACTTCTGAAAGGTAGAAATGGCAGCATAGTTTTTGGATCTTCTCTACTCCAGTAAAAAAAAGCAAATAGAAAGTGAAACCAAAAAGCCATGAAAAACATTTTCTACAACAGCAGGTATTAAGGTGTCCCCACAAACTCCAAAGTATAAGTGAATGAGGACAATCACCAAGGACAAATTCTGCATGTCATCAGCCCTCTGTGCAGGAGAAAGCAGAGAAAAGCAAGGGGTCTTTGATGAGTCTGAGAACAGAAAAATGCTTAGGAAGCCAGCAGGAATTCTCCCTTTAAAACAACCAGTTATTTCTGTACAGATCGAAGTTGAGTTCAGTTCATGCTAGACTTTCTTCTATTGCAATAGCATGTTACTGATTAAAATCTGTCCTTATCACTTTAACTGATGTCTAAAAATTTATCTTTGACATAACTTTTCTGAGTGTTTGAAATTTTCATAAGATTGAGAAAATATAAAAAATATGAAAAAAATGGACAGTTTCCCAATATTTCAAGAATTTTCTGATGAGATCAGTGGTGATATTAAAAATGTGATTTTATTTGTTGTTATTATATAATGTGGTTTTATTTGTTCTTATTGTATAGGTGGTCCCCAACTTATGATGGCTCAACTTAGGATTTTTCAACTTTATAATGGTAGGAAAGCGATATTCAGTAGAAACCATACTTCAAGTACCCATACAACCATTCTGTTTTTCACATTCTGTATAATATTCAATCAATTAAATGATATATGCAACACTTTATTAGAAAACATCTTTGCGTGAGACGATTTTGCCCAAGTGCAGACTAATTTAATTGTTCTCAGCACATTTAAGGTAGGCTAGGCTAAGCTATGATGTAAGTGTATTAAATGAATTTTTGACTTATGATATTGCAGTGGGTTTATGAAGAAGTAACCCCATCATGAGTCATTAAAGGAGCATTAAAGTGTCAACATTTTATGGGATCTGCATCACTCAGTGAACCAATATGAGGAAACTTCAAAAAGTTTATGAAAAATGTGAAGAAGCAGTGCGTAGATTTCAAAATTTTTTTACACCATAAACTCATACTAATTTGTTATTGCATGTCTGAATAGGATCTAGTTTGAAGCACTAAGAAGGATAAGACATCAGTTTGAAAAGAGCCTCTATCTGAGAGCAACATGAATTCTGCTACAACTGAAGCAAAGACAAACATCAAATTTGTGCTGAAGCTTGGGTGGAAGAATGGTGAAATCATTAATGCTTCATGAAAAGCTTATGGGGACAATGCCTTAAAGAAATCAGCAGTTTACAAATGGATAACTCCTTTTAAGAGGGAATGAGACAATGTTGAAGATGAAGCCTGTAGTGGTAGACCATCTACATCAATTTGCAAGGAAAAAATTCATTGTGTTCATTCCCTAATTGAAAAGCACCTACGATTAACAACAGAAACCATAGCCAATACCATAGACATCTCAACTGGTTCAGCCTACGCAATTCTGACTGAAAATTTAAAGTTGAGCAAACTTTCCACTCAATGGGTGCCAAAGCCATCACACCCAGATCAGTTGCCGGCAAGAGCAGAGCCTTCAATGGAAACTTTAAACAAGAGGGATTTAAACAAGAAGTATTTCTTCAAAGAATTATAACAGGCGATGAAACATGACTTTGTCATTCAGTCCTGAAGGCATAGCACAATCAGAGCAATGGCTGCCCAGGGGTGGAAGTGGTTCAGTCAAAGCAAAAGCAGACCAGTCAAGAGCAAAGGTCATGGCAACAGTTTTTGGGGATGCTCAAGGCATTTTGCTTATTGACTTTCTGGAGGGCCAAAGGAAGATAACTTCTGCTTGCTCTGAGAATGTTTTGAGTAAGTTAGCCAAAGGTGTAGCATAAAAATGCCTGGGAAAGCTTCATCAGAGAGTCCTTCTCCACCACAATAATGCTCCTGCTCATGGCTCTCCTCAAACAAGGGCAATTGTGCACGAGTGTTGATGGGAAGTCATTAGGCATCCGCCTTACAACTGTACAATCCTGATTTGGCTGCTTCTGACCTCTTTTTGTTTCCCAATCTTTGGTTTTTGTTTTTTCTTGCAGCAAGATGATGTGCCAGAGTTTCTTCTAATCTTAAAAAATCTTTAAAGGGCACTCACTTTTCTTCAGTTAATAATGTAAAAAAGGCCACATCGACATGGTTAATTCCCAGCACCCTCAGTTCTTCAGGGATGGACTAAATGGCTGCATCACGTACAAAAGTGTCTTGAACTTGACGGACCTTGTGTTGAGAAATAAAATTTATATTTGTTATTTTTGTCTTTTGATTCCATTTTCCATGAACTTTTTGAAGTCCCCACATACTTTAAATGTTACAAAATCATGCAAGAGTAAAAGATCCATGCACAGTGCAAAATAAAACCAATGGATTTTAATGTAACAAAGTATGAAAAGTTTATTGGTATGGTTTCAGATTCCATTTGCAACTAATATTCAAGAAACTACTACTTGTTGAGTTTTTAATTCAGCATCATAGAAGAATATTCACAATGATCTGACAAGCCTATTAAAATACTTCTTTTTTAAAAAAATGCGTGTGTGTATGCATATCTGTGTGAGGCTAGATTTTCTTCGTATAGTTCAACCATAACAACATTTTAGTACATATTGAGCTCAGAAGCAAATATGATATTCCAACAGTTTTATATCAAGCCAAGCATTAAAAAGAATTTTCAAAACGTAAAACAGTGACATTCTGTTTATTAACTTTTTTGTTGTTTTGGAAAATGTTTTTCACAAAAAAAGAAGCAAGATGACACCTATTTATCATGTAATATGTATAAAATATAACTGCCATTTTGATTTAAAAATTGAGTATGAGAAAATAAAGTATAAAAAAAGGTAAATGAAGATGTAGTATTGAAAAAAGAAGAACTTTTAAAAAATGACATCGGAAGACCAAACTAGGATGATGACTCAGTCCATTTGTGTTGCTATAAAGGAATGACTCAGGCTAGATAATTTATAAAGAAAAGAAGCTTATTTGGCTCACAGTTGTGCAGGCTGTGCAAGAAGCATGGCACTAGCATCTGCTTCTGGTGAGCGTGTCGGGCTACTTCTACTCATGGCAGAAGGTGAAGGGGCAGAGTCTGTGTGCAGAGATCACATGGTAGGGGAGGAAACAAGTGAGAAAGTAGGCAAGGAGGGGTGCCAGTGTCTTTAACAACCAGCTCTTGTGGGAGCTAACAGAGTGAGAACTCATCTGTTACCTTGAGGAGAGAACACTGTGCCATTCATGACAGATCATCCCCATGACCAAAACACCCCATTAGGCCCCACCTCTGATATCGGGGATCAAATTTCAACACGAGATTTGGAGGGGTCAAAAAAACCATAGCAGTTAGTAAATCTTGCATGCCAATATTAAATATTAAATTTAAATATTTAATAAATACTTAATACTTTTAAATAACAAACACCACATATAATTTAAAAGCAGATTCATAAAAATATTCAGAAAAAATTATTTGTAACATACACGCCAGAAAAGTGCTATAACATAATACTGGAGACTGGGTAATTTATAAAGAACAGAAATTTATTTTTCCCAGCTCTGGAGGCTGGGAAGTCTAAGATCAAAGCACTAGTATTTGGGCCGGGCACCATGGCTCACGCCTGTAATCCTAGCACTCTGGGAGGCTGAGGCAGGAGCATTGCTTGAGCTCAGGAATTAGAGCCTAGCCTGAGCAAGAGTGAGACCCCATCTCTACCAAAAAGAAAGAAAGAAAAAAAAAAAAAACCCTGCCGGGCATGGTGGCGCGTGCCTGTAGTCCCAACTTACCAGGGAGGCTGAGGCAGAAGGATCACTTAGAGCCCAGGCGTTGGAGGTTGCAGTGAGCTACAATGATGCCACTGCACTCTACCCAGGGCAGCAGAGTGAGACTCTGTCTAAACAAAAACAAACAAGACAACTGAACACCCCTCCTCAAAACCTCCCACCCCTTTAAAAAACAAAACCAGAAAACAAAGCACCAGTATTTGGTGTCCAGTGAGGGCTGCATAGAGGAACTCTGTGCCCTGTGGAATGGCAAGAGAGGACCACCTCCCTCTGCCATATCCCTTTATAAGAAACCTAATCCCACTAATGAGGAAGGAGCGCTCATGGCCTATGACCCTCTGAAAATTCCCACCTCTTACTACTACCACACTGGAAACATTTGAACTTTGGAGGGACTGCATTCAAACCGTAGCAAATATTTAAAAGTCTTTTTTCTTTGAAATTAGTTAGTCCTAGTTATGTGATTCTCAATAGAAATCAGGTAAACCCATTTAAAGGGTTTTTTACTAACTTTACATGAAGTTTTTTTCTTATTGTGGTAAAAATGTTCACAACATGAAATTTACCATTTTAACTGCTTTTAAGTGTACAATTCAGTGGCAATAACTACATTCATACTATCGTGCAATCATTCCTACCATCCATTTCAGAATCTCTTCTGTGATGACGCCAGTGCACTCTAGTCCAGGCGACAGAGCAAGACCCTGTCTGTAAATACATACGTACGTGCAATAACTCCCCATTACTCCCTCCCTCCAGCCCCTGGTAACCACTATTCTGCCTTCTGTCTCTGAATTTGATTATTCAAGACCTCATATAAGTGGAATCCTATATTTGTCCTTTTGTGTCTGGCTTGTTATAATACATTTAGCATGTTTTTAAGGTTCATCCATGTTATATAGAATGTGTTTTTAAAAACTTTTTAAAAATTATGGTAAATTACATGTATCATAAAATGTATTGTCTTAATTTATTTTCATTTTCAAGTGTATAGTTCAGTGGTATTAAGTATATTCACATTGTTATGCAACCATTCTCCAGAACTCTTTCATCCTGAAAAACTGAACTACACTCATGAAACAAGCCTCCATTCCCCGTCCTCTGGCAGCCACCATTCTACTCTCTGCCTGTGTAAACTTGGCTGGCGTCAGTACCTCATGTAAATTGAATCGGAGAGTATTTGTCTTCTTGTGACTGGCCTCTTTCACTAAGCATGATATCCTTGTTATGGGTCAAATTGTGTCCCCCTAAAATACGTATGTCAAAGTCCCAATATCCAGTACATCAGAATGGGACTATATTTGAAGACAGGGCCTTTAAAGAGGCAATTAAAGTAAAATGAGGACATATGGGTGGGCCCTAACCCAGCATGACCGATGTCTTTATAAGAAGAGGAGATCAGGACGCGGACTTGCACGCACAGAGGAAAGCCCAGATGAGAACACTGCGAGAAGGTAGCCATCAGCAAGCCAAGAAGAAAGGCCTGAGAAAAAACCAAACCTTGGACTTCCAGCCTCCAGAACTGTGAGAAAATATATTTCTGTTCTTTAAGCCGCTCTGGCTGAGGTATTTGCTATGGCAGCCCTAGCAAATGAATACCATCCTCAGGGTTCATCCATGTTGTAGCTTGAGTCAGAATTTCCTTTTTAAGGCTGAATAATATGCCATTGTATGTATACACCACACTTTGTTAATCTATGTATCTATCAGTGGAAATTTGGGTTGCTTCTAAGTTTTGGCTATTGTGAATAATGCTGCCATAAACATTGTGTACAAATGTATCTTTGAGCCTTTACTTTTAATTCTTTTGGGTTCTATACCCAGAAGTGGAATTGCTGGATCCTAAGGTAATTCTATTTTTAATTTTTTGAGGAACTTCCATACAGTTTTCCATAACAGCTGTACCATGTTATACTCCCACCGGCAATGCACAGGATTTCAGTTTCCTCATTCTCACCAATATTTGTTACTTTCTGTTGCTATTTTTTAATAATATTGTTGTTTTATCTTATTTCATTTTTATAATAGTCATCTCAATGGATGTGAAGAGTGTCTCATTGTGTTTTTGGTTTGCGTTTCCCTTATGACTAATGATCTAGAGCATCTTTTTATGTGTTTATTGGTTATTCCGACGTTTACTTTGGAGAAATGTCTATTCACACCTGTTGCCTATATTTGAATTGGGTTATTTGGTTTTTGTTGTTAAGTTTTGGTTCTCTATATATTATGGATGTTAATCCCTTATCAGATATGTTTTTGGAAAATATTTTCATCCATTTTGTAGGTTACTTTTTCACTCCCTTCCTAGGGTCCTTTGATGCCCAAGTTTTAATCTTTTTTTTTTTTGTAAGAGGTGGGGTCTTGCCATATTCCCTAGACTGAACTTGAACTCCTGGGTTCAAGCAAACCTCCTGCCTCAGCCTTCTGAGTAGCTGATACTACAGGCGTACACCACTGTGCCTGGCTCAGTTTTAATTTTGATGAAGTCCAAATTGTGTATTTTTTCTTTTGTTGTCTGTGCTTTTGGTGTCATATCCAAATCATTGCCAAATCCAAGTTGTGAAAATTTTACCCTGTGTTTTCTTCAGAGTTTTATAGTTTTAGCTCTTACATCTAGGCCTTTGATAAATTTTGAGTTAATTTTGTATGTGGTATAAGGTGAGGGTCCAACTTCATTCTTTTGCACATGGATGTCCAGTTTTGCCAGCAGCATTTGTTGAAAAAACTCTTCATTCCTTATTAAATAATCTTGACATCCTTGTTGAAAATCATTGACCATATATGTGAGAGTTAATTTCTGGGCTCTCTATTCTATTCTATTGATCTATATGTCTGTCTTTATGCCCTTACCACACTGTTTTGTTTTCTGTAGGTTTGTAGTATGTTTTGCAATCATGAAGTGTGAGACTTCCAACTTTGTTCTTTTTTAAGACTGTTTTGGCTGTGTGGGGTCCTTTGAGATTCCGTATAAATTTTAAGATAGTTTTTCCTATTTCTGAAAAAAACTTCATAGGGATTTTGTAGAATATATAGCTTGCTCTGTATATTATTGTCATCTTAGCAATATTAAGTCTTCCAATCCGTGAACATGGGATGTCTTTTTATTTGTGTACGTATTTTTAGATTTCTCTTTTCAGCAATGTTTTTTAGTTTTCAGTGTACAAGTTTTTTGCTTCCTTGGTCAAGTTTATTCCTATGTATTTTATTATTTTTTATGCTGGGATTATCTTTTAGAAACAAATGTTTATTGAATGCTTATTCTGAGCCAAGCATTTTCATAATCTTAATCTACTCAAAATCATACAGTTAATAGATTTGACTTATTTCACCTGTCTTCAGTCTAATATGCTTCACTTGACTCTGTTCTAATTTTAATCGTTCATTTGAGATATTATTTAATAAACAGGGTGACACTTTGGTACCTTGCTCAATTTCTTGGCTCTGTATTGCAATGTATTTGTCATGTCTTTCCACCTTCCCACTGCCAAGCCAACCATGAATAGGGATCTAATCCTATGGATTTTTCCTCAAAATAATTTTTCTTGAACTAAGAGTTTCTTCTGCATTCCCACTATTGTTTTGGTCCAAGCCTAATCATACCTGAGACTGAGTAATTTATAAAGAACAGAAATTTCTTTCTCATAGTTGTGGTGGCTGGGAAGACCAGGTCAAGGTGTTGGCATCCTGTGTCTGGTGTCTGCTTTTAAGATGGCACCTTGAATGCTGTGTCCTCTGGAAGACAGGGGAATGCTGTGTCCTCACATGGCAGGAGTTGGAGGGCAAAAAAGGCCAAACTCCCTCTGTAAAACCCTTTTATAAGGGTATTAATCCGTTTATGAGGGCTCGGCCCTCATGACCTAAACACCCAGCACAAGGCTACACTTCCAAACACTGTTTCATTGGGGATTAAGCTTCCAACCCATGAATTTTGGGGGACACATTCAAACCATAGCATCTTTGTGAAAGTACCTATTCAAGTTCTTTGTCCATTTTTGAACTGTTTGTTGTTGTTGAGTTTTTGAGTTGTAAGTGTTCTTCATATACTCAAGATGTTAATCCCTTACCAGAGACATGATTTGCAAATGTTTTCTCCCATTCTGTAGATTCACTTTCTTGATAGTGTGCCTCATCATTTTTTATGATCTTTTATTTTTTGTTCTTATTCTTAGCTCTCTCTTTTATTTCTGTAAACACTTTAAATAAAATTGTTTTATATGCTATATAATCATTCCAGTGCCTGAAATCCCCCCTCTTTTCCCTATTGACTCTTGCTTATTGTGATATTTTTTATATATACTTTATAATTTTTGATTGACTGGTCTTAAATTATGAAAATTGACAAAGATTCTTTGTTTGGCCAAACTTTAGTCAGGCTCCTGGACCTTCTCCTCTGCCCATCTGTGTACTTCTGTGTAAAATAGTTTTAGCAAAGAATGTTGCTAAGTCAGTGTAGCAAGAATCCCTCGCCCCTGATATCTGACTGGGTTCTTTATTCTCCACCATGCTCCAGGTAACGTCTGATCATCTTGGCCTGTCTTCAGCAAGAACTCTGTTGGGTTGGTTTAGCAGAATCCACCTTTACCCCTGATACTTCCTCTTAATAATTTTCTATCCACAAACTGCTCCTTGGCTATAAATTCCCACTTGCAGCTGGATGTGGTGGCTTACACCTATAATCCCAGCACTTTGGGAGGCTGAGACAGGAGGCTAGCTTGAGGCCAGGAGTTTGAGACCAGCCTGGGCAACATACTGAGACCCCATCTCCATAAAAAAAATTTAAAAAATTGGCCAGATGTGGTGCTTCTTGAGTCCTAGCTACTCAAGAAGTTGAGGCAGGAGGATCGCTTGAGCCCAGGAGTGTGAGGCTGCTGTGAGCTATGATTGTGCCACAGCACTCCAGCACAGAGCAGGTCCCTGCCTTTAAAATGAATACATAAATAAATTCCCATTTGCCCACGTTTTATTGAGAGTTTAGCCAAAAGACCCCATTGCTATGGTCCCTATACCTATCTTTTTTTTTTTTTTTTTTGAGACATAGTCTTGCTCTGTTTCCCGGGCTAGAGTGCCGTGGTGTCAGCCTAGCTCACAGCAACCTCACATTCCTGGGCTCAAGCGATTCTTCTGCCTCAGCCTCCTGAGTAGCTGGGACTACAGGCATGTGTCACCATGCCCGGCTAATTTTTTCTATATATATTTTTAGTTGTCCAGCTAATTTCTTTCTATTTTTAGTAGAGACGGGGTGTCACTCTTGCTCAGGCTGGTCTCAAACTCCTGACCTTGAGCGATCCTCCTGCCTCAGCCTCCCAGAGTGCTAGGATTACAGGCGTGAGCCACCGTGCCCTGCCCCCTACACTTATCTTGATGGACCTGAATAAAAGTCTTCCTTATTGTGCTTTAACAAGTATCATTGAATAGATTTTTTTTTTTGGTGGTGGGGCAGTCTCTCTGCCTTCACCTTTTAATGACCAGTAATAATTTTTTCTTTCACAGAATCTGGATCCTAAACTTTGGGGGAATCTCCTGCATTTCCCCAAAGAGTATTTTTGTATTATTTTGTTTTGCCAGAGCCAAGAGCATCTGTCTGGGCTCAGACCACACTACCCTTGAGCATGGGTCCTTGCTGGGTACTTTTGAGCTGAAGGAGACAGGAGGGCCTCAGAAGCAAGAAAGTCATTCTCTGACATTCTGCCAAATTCCTGTATCCACTTTGTCCCTCGAAGGAAGCCATAAAATCTAGAAAGGTCAATCTGTGACTTACCTCCTCTGAAAGTAGGTCATAAGAGCCATATGTGACATACCTCCTTCCTCATACCTAGAGGAAAGGAATGCTACACAGAGAGGCCAAACAGGACTTGTTGAGCCCCCCGATTTACTACGGTTAGGTCATATACTTTTTGGTCCAAACACATTTCTACATTACTGTGCACTTCTTTCATTAGACTTAGCATAAAAAGATACATTTTTCCCTGATCTTTATATCTGAAGGCTTCTGTCATGTAAAACCTTGCTGAATAAGTTTGTCATGCTTTTCTTTTGTTGATCTGTGTTTTGTTGTAGGGGTGTCAGCCGTGACTCTTGCCGACTGAAGAATCAGGGATGCTGCTAAACACTCCCTCACAACAAACACTCATTTGGTTCAAAGTGTCAGTGGTGTTGAGGTTCAGAGAACCTGCTGTGACTGCCAACTGAAACATGAAATGAAATGAAAAGCTTCCCGAAGGATTCTGTTGAACCCTCAGAGAAGAAAGCCTAATAGCGGCGAGCGAGGGAGGGAACAATGAGGCATGTCCAACCTCCCATGCCATCATGGCTGGGTTTTCAGTTTTTAAGGTTTCTCTAAAGTCCCTTTGGCCAAAAGGGGGTCCATTCGGTTGTCGAGGTGCTTAGAGCCTCATTTTTATTTCTCATAACACATCTGAGGCACCCGATGTGCGAGGTCTCACCGGAAACGAGTGTAGCTGAAGGAGAGAGAGGAGCGGAGGCTTGTGGTTCTCCAACATACTGAAGTCAAGACAGAGGAGTGAGGAGGGGCCAGTGAGGAGGAAAGAACGCAAGAGAATGTGACAGCACGAGAGATGGAACAGTCTTTTAGGAAGGGGGAAGGAAAATGATCAATAATAACAGCACCACCTAACATTTACGATATCAGAAAATTTTCCAAGGACTTTAATTAATTAAGCATTCAATAACTCTGTGAAGTAGGTAGTCCAGTTTATAGATGACAAAACTGAGACACAGATCTACGATATTAAATGCTGGTGAAAAGTTGAATAGAGTAAGGGCTGAGATCTGACTGTGGGGTCTGACAAAGTAGAGGACGTTGCTGACTATGACAAGAGAGGTTTCAGAAGAATGGAACGATGGCAGTAGAAATCTCATTAGTGTGGTTTAAGGAGAAAATGGGTGATGACCAAGGGGAGACATAAAGTGCAGACAATTCTCTTTCTTTTTTGTTTTTCTTTTTTTAGAGACAGGGTCTTGCCATGCTGTCCAGACTGGCCTTGGACTCCTGCCTTCCCAGTAGCTGGGACTACAGACATGCACCACCACGGTTGGCTCTTTCTTTGTTAAAGAAGAAAAGAAATAGTAGCCAAAGGACAATATGAGGTCTAAAGAGGATCATTTATTTCCTTTTTTTTTTTAAGAAGAAACATAGATCAGCAGTTTGTTTTGTAGAATAGTCCAGTACAGATCAAAAAACTTATTATTCAGGAAAGTGATTAGAGAACTGCAGAAGCAAGTACTTGGCAAGAGGATGGTATTGCAATGGATAAGTGAGAGGGCAGGACTTACAGTGGAGCATCGGCAGGTTGTTCACTGTAACGGGAGGGAAGGCAGAACAGGTGGCTATAGGCAGGAGTAGGCTGGTAGATTCTGTACTGGTAGGGTGAGGTAGTTTTATCTAATTGTATCTTTTTTTGCAGTGAAATAAATGAAATGTGACATTATCAGCTATGAGTGAGGCAGAGGAAGAGTGTTGGTCTGAGGAGAGAGAAAATGAGGTGAAACAGTTGTTTAGGAAAGTAGGTGAGGGAAAAAACTAGGTGCTGAGGTCCCACCTGATATTTGTGGTAACAAATTTAGATACAGTTCATGGAGAGTAGGGAGGAAAGTAGCGTGAGGGCGAGTTTGCATTGACATGAGCTTTTTGGAGATGGGATATTTGTCTGAGGAAGGAGGGGAAATAGTCTTGAAGTTGCAAGGATCAAGGAGAAATGTCATGTATTCTACTCTCAAGTCCTGTGACACATGAGATGTAGGAGAAAACACATTCACTTCTAGACAAGGCTGCAGGGGAAGCAGTTCTCAGAGGTAAACCATGTTCCAGTTAAAGTAGGAAGGTAAGGGAGGAAACAGTTAAGGGTAGGGGATTTTGCTGATGACAGAGTGAATTTCCAAGGACGCAGTACAGTAGAAGGCTTTGGAGCACCTGGGGGGGCAATTGGATCCGATTGAGGAATGTACACAGCTGTGTGTGAATCTGAAGGATTAGAATTTGGGTGGCGACTGAGGTAAATAGGGATTAGCCTTGATTGTGTTTTATTTTGGGGGGTAGTTTTAACATTTTTTGTTTAATGTATAACTTAAATGTAGTCATATTTACCCTTTTAGTTCATATACTAAGTTTTGACAAATTCATACAATTGTGTAGTCACTACCACAATCAAGATATAGTTCCAACATTCCAAAAACCTCCCAATGGCCCTGTATAGTCAACTCCTCCTCACCCCCCAGTTCCTGGCCAATGCAGATCTGTGTTCTGTAGCTGGTTTTGCCTTCTCCAGAATGTCATATAGACAGTATGGAAGCTTTGGAGTCATGGTGATATTACTGGCATCGGAAGTTTATTCCTTTTTTTATTGTTGAGCAGTGTTGTATTATATGGACATGCCACTGTTTATTCACCAGTGGAAGGGCATTTGAGTTGTTACTGGGTTTTGTCGATTACAAATAAAGCTCCTGTAAACATTTGCATAAGGTTTTTGTGCCAATACGCGTTTTCATTTCACTTGGATAAATACTTAGGAACGGGATTGCTATTGTAAAGTAAGCAAAACGTTGACTTCATAAGTAACTGCTGAACTGTTCAGCAGAGTGATTGTGAGTTCATTTCTTTTTAACATTCATTGAGGAGTTACCATGTGCTAGGAGCACAATGGGACAGAGTTGAGTAGTTATGACAACACATTTATTTTATAGAATTAGACTATTTAATTAGGCAATATAATAAAAACCTTGGTATTGAAAAAGACAGAAATAAAAGTGTTTTTAAGTTACTGGGAAATATCTTGTTATCGAATGCAACGTACAAAAAGATTCATGTTTTCAATTTCCCGTAGTCATTGAAAATTGAGCTTGATACTTAAAAAGGGTAAGGATGTTCTCCAAATCATTGTATTTTCATACAATTCTGCACTCATCACATAATTTGTCCCAAGAGTACGTGCAACAGACACATTTTTAGGAGGATGGGAAAGGGCATTTCCCCCTCCCAAGAAGAGGCCCCGCCAGTAGTTGGGCTTCCACGTCGTGCGCATGCGCAATGCGTTCCGTTGGCTCCTGGAATGCGCAGGCGCGACACGCCGGCGCCGGCCTTTGCGGGTGGGCGGGGCCTGCATCGGCGTCTCTTCTTCTAACTGCAGCCTGTGGCAGCGCCATTTTGAATGTGCGGCTGCCGCGGGCTAGAGTCGGAGGAGGCAGGGCCGCTGGCTCGCCTATCTTGCCGTCTCCGACTTTTCTTATTTCGCTTCCAAAGATACACGTAGAGACGTATACGTGTAGACAGACCGGCCCGTATCCGGTATCCGAGGCGAACTCCCTAAGATGATGTTAAGAGGAAACCTGAAGCAAGTGCGCATTGAGAAGAACCCGGCCCGCCTTCGCGCCCTCGAGTCCGCCGCGGGCGAGAGCGAGCCGGCGGCTGCGGCGGCCATGGCGCTCGCGCTGGCGGGGGACCAGGCGCAGCCCGCCCCCGCGCCCCCGGAGGACCACCCGGACGAGGAGATGGGGTTCACCATCGACATCAAGAGTTTCCTCAAGCCGGGCGAGAAGACGTACACGCAGCGCTGCCGCCTCTTCGTGGGAAACCTGCCCACCGACATCACCGAGGAGGACTTCAAGAGGCTCTTCGAGCGCTATGGCGAGCCCAGCGAGGTCTTCATCAACCGGGACCGTGGCTTCGGCTTCATCCGCTTGGTGAGTCTCGGGCCGCCCGCGCGAGGGAACAAAGGAGCCGTGGGGTGGCCGCGGGGGCGCGGGGCCGGGGCCCCCTAGTTGTCCTGCGGCCTGTGACAGCCGCGGCGTCCCTGGCTCTCCGTTGCTCCGGTGCGGGGTTGGCCGCTTTCCCGGCTCGGCGCCTTAGCGTTCGACTTCGAGCGCGCGGGCCGGGGCTTCCTGCGCTCCGGGTTGCCGGCGTTTCTGCTTCGCGGTGACTGCGGGCCTGCTGCCCTGCCCGGATGGTTAGAGCTGCCCGGTTCCCCTGTGCTCCGGGTGCCCACTGAGGTCGTGGGGGTGGGCGGGCAGCGTTTCAGGGTGAGAATTCTTCGAGGCAAAATTGTGTTGTAAAGGAAACAAATTGAGTATGACTTTGGAACAGAAGCTACTGGACGTGAAGCACTAAATAGCCGACTTGCTTCTTAAATAATCATTCAGATCATCTCCTTGCTCTCAAGCGGACTTGCATGCGTTTAACGCTAAACCTCTTCTCTCCTCGGCCGAGCCCGCTATTTGCCTTTAACTGCCAAGGTGCCCAGACTCTACTCGAGGAACACTGTTCCATCTGCAGAATGGGATGATGTTGAATGCTGGAGAAGCATTCTGGCGGTTTCCACGTTTTTCGATGATAACTACTTTCTATATTACTTAAATATCCTAATATTAGAATAATATATATTTTACTGCCACTTAGTCTAAATTTTGAAGTTTTCCAATACTTATTCAAAAACTCCATCTCCTTTATATTTTTTAAAAATTTGAACAGTGAAGAGTTTACACTTACAGGACAGAATATCTACTTTTATTAGATTTTCCTGTGTGCTTTCTAGTGAATTCATCAGTGTCATTTATACAACATTATTATAAAGTATTTAGAAGCTGGATTTTTTTTCAAAATATCTTTTTTAGAGGAAGACATTTTTATGCAATAAGTGATATTTTTGGTTGTCTTTTTAGTTTAGACCCTCAAATCTGATATTCATTGCAGTTTGTGAAAGCTTTCTTATTGGAACTTTAAAAATCGAGTTCTTTGTGTGGGCAATGCAAAATTTTAATGTGTAGGGAAAATTGATTGTAATTAAACGATACTGTACTTTTTTAGTTTTTACAGATAATGCAAAAGAAAAAAGTAAATAAAAAGGAAAGGAGATTTGTCTGGCAATGGAGAGGTGGGATGTTTTGTTAAGATATAAATATCAGAAACATGTAGGCCAGGCGCGGTGGCTCACGCCTGCAATCCTAGCACTCTGGAAGGCCGAGAGGGGAGGATTGCTTGAGCCCAGGAGTTTGAGGTTGCTGTGAGCCAGACTGTTGCCATGGCACTCTAGCTCGGGCAACGGAGTGAGACTATGTCTCAAAAAAAAAAAAAAGAAGAAGAAACATGAAGAGTTTAGAGAATTATTCTTTCAGTGGTAGTTTCTGGTAACTGGCACTTGGTCTCAAAAAGTAGTATGTGTTTCTTTTAATATATATAGGAGATTTTAAAACAGTATTGTTTTGAATATTTAATAGCTGGTAACTTGTTCATGAGCATTTAATCATTAAGTGATGACTTTTAACAGGAAAATAGGGTTGGGACTTTTTACTTTATTTAAAATGATCTTTGAATAGTTAATAAAAACCTTGTTATACCAAAGTTAAAAGATGCAAAACCAAAGTGTTCCTATCAGCCATTTCCTAAAAGTATCCAGTTTTCCCTAGAAGCAAACCACTGTTGTAAATTTTTTGTGTTACCATTATCTTTAAAAAATGGTTTTTCTTCTTAAAAAGGAATCCAGAACGCTGGCCGAAATTGCAAAAGCAGAGCTGGATGGCACCATTTTGAAGAGCAGACCTCTCCGAATTCGTTTTGCTACACATGGCGCAGCTCTAACTGTAAAGAACCTTTCTCCAGTTGTTTCCAATGAGCTTCTAGAGCAAGCATTTTCCCAGTTTGGGCCAGTAGAGAAAGCTGTTGTGGTTGTGGATGATCGTGGTAGAGCTACAGGAAAAGGTTTCGTAGAATTTGCAGCAAAACCTCCTGCTCGAAAGGCTCTTGAAAGATGTGGTGATGGGGCGTTCCTGCTAACAACGTAAGTTTTAAGTATCTTGTCCTTCTATCCAGTTACATGTGGGCTTCTCTCTGTTCTGGAATTCTGTCTTTGTTTGTAATTCCTACTGGCATATGGTAAGTAGGTGTTGAGTAATATTCAGTGAATACAAATAAGAAATTTTTCTGTACTGGTAGGAATCAGAAGTTAATATACTTTCTTCAGACATCAGTGTACTGATTCATTGTTGAATCTCAGAAATGTTTCGTATTGTCATTTTCATTTAGTTTACTGAATATCTATATGCAAAGCAAAATATTATTAACTTAAAGTAACTCTTTAAGAAATTTTAATCAACTTTATTGAGGCATAATTTACATATATTAAAAAGCTTCTTGGGCTTGGCATGGTGACTCACGCCTGTAATCCTAGCACTCTGGGAGGCTGAGGAGAGAGGATTGCTTGAGGTCAGGAGTTGGAAAGCAGCCTGAGCAAGAGCAAGAACCCTGTCTCTACAAAAAATAGAAAAATTAGCCCAGCGCAGTGGCACATGCCTGTAGTCCCAGCTACTTGGAAAGCTGAGGCAGGAGGATCGCTTGAGCCCAGGAGTGAGCTATGTTATGTTGATGCTCCTGCACTCTAGCCTGGTCAACAACGCAGGACTCTATTGCCAAAAGAAAAAAAAAAGGAAAAAGCATCTTGTTTTAAATGGCGAGCTAAGTGAGTTTTTAACGAACGTATGTACTCGTGTGACTCATCCCCATAATCAAAATAGAGAACATTTCCATCATCCCGAAAAAGTTCTCTTGTGCCCTTTTGTGATTATTCCCTACCCCTATCCTTGCCCCCCTAGACAGCTATTGATATTTCTGTTTCTGTAGATAAATTCGTCTTTTCTAATATTAAATGAAATTGTATAGTATGTACTCTTCCATGTCTTGCTTCTCTTGCTTAGCATAATGTTGATGAGATTCCATTCGTATTATGGTGTATTCAGTATTTTGTTGCTTTTTATGGCTAACTCATATTCCATTGTACGAACATAACTATGGTTTGACCAGTGACATGTGGGTGAAAGTTTGAGTTGTGTCCAGCTATTGGCCATTGTGAATAAAGCTACTGTGAACATTTGTCTGCAAGGCTTCTTGTGAACATTATGCTTTCAAGTGGTTTGGGTAAATATTTAGAGGTAAATTGCTGTATGTTCAACTTTGTAAGAAACTGCCAAAGTGTTTTCCAAAGTGATTGTATCACTTAACATTCCCACCCGCAATGAATGAGAGGCTTCTGGTTGCTCCGTAATATAACAACACTTGGTGTTTTTAGTCTGTTAGATACTATAATTAGTGTAGGGGAATCTGATTGTGGTTTAAATTTTATTTTCCTGATGACGAATCATGAGCATATTTTCATGTGCTTTTTGGCCAGTTATATATCTTTTGTGAAGTGTCTAAAGTTTTTTGCCCAGTTAATTGGATGGTTTGTCTTTTTACTGAATTATTAAATCTAGGTGCATGTCTGTATTATGAATATTTCTCCTAGTCTGTGGCTTTTCAGTTTTCATCACAGTGACCTTCAAAGAGCAGAGGTTTTTATATTTTGTGAAGTCCAGTTGTTGTCATTTTTTTCTTTTATGGTTTGTGCTTTATGTACCCTTATGTGTCCTTTGCCTATCCTAAGGTTGCAAAGCTTTTCTCATGTTTTCTTTAAAAATTTTACAGCTTTTATATTTATACCTAACATATATATATATATTTTTATTTCAGCATATTATGGGGGTACAGATGTTTAGGTTACGTATGTTGCCCTTGCCCCCCTCACCCCCAACATATATTTTGAATATCATGTGAGTTAAAAATTCTTTTTTCTTCATGTAGATCTCCAGTTGTTTCAGCACTATTAATTGAGAAGATTATGATTTCCCCCTTTGTTACCTTTGCACCTTTATCATAAATTTGGGGGAAAAAATCTTCACTCTTGTTTCATTAATCGGTATGTCTGTTCCCAAACTGCACTTACTTAATTACCTGATTTAACATAAGTTTTGAAATCATATAGTATAAATCATCCAACTGTTTTCACAATTTTTTTTGGCTGTTTAGGTTCTTTGTATTTCCTTATTGTGTGGTGCTGTCAGCTATTGGTTGAGATCATTCAAATATTTTAGTGTTTAGGGAATAGAAATAAAGAAATTGTTTCCTGGCCCCATGGAGCTTACTTTGGTGATTTGTAAAACCTTTTTCAGTTTGTTTTTAACTGTTAAGCATTTGTGCTAAAACTGAAACCCAAGCTACATCTGCTATTTTACAACATAGCCAACTTTTTTCATTTGTCCAAGAGTTTGGTCTTGTTCCCTGTGCGTAGAGAATGCTCTCTTCGAATTGTTGGCAAGTTTTTTCCATTTTATTCAGACTTTGTTAAAAATGTTATCTTCTCAAAAAATTAACCATTCTATCTTAAAATAGCCATCCTCTCTACACTGTGTCACTGATGACTTACTCCCTAATTTATTTTTCTTCCTGGCACTTAACTATTTTAATTTGTATGTCTTTCTCTGCAAGTAGAAAGTAAGCTCCATGAGGTCAGGGACTTAATCTTGTTCAATAATATAATTTCAGCACCTGTATTCTAATAATCCCTTGCCACACTGTAAACTTGTGATAATTATTTCATGAAGAAACTAAACCAATAGGCAAGGCATGTGATAATTTATGTGATTATTTTTTTTTACATCAAAGGCTTTGATTAATTGGTGTTTTTTATTTATTTATTTTAGGATTAATTGGTGTTTTTAAAAGTCATAGTCAGGCTTGGTAAATATTTAACCATTTCTTATAGGTGGCTTTTAAATAATTTAAAGACAGTCTTGAGGGAATGCACAAATCATGTTCTTGGATTTCTGCAGCAACTCTGGTTATTATTTGTTCCATTTTTCAGATATGAAAATTGCCACAGAGATGTTATTTGCTTACAGTTGTACAGCTGTTAAGTTGTAGGAAGTTGCGTTAGTTGTAATAGTTTAGTCTGATGCCAGATTCCTTGCTTTTTATGTTGTGCGCTCAATGGAATGGTTTATTTGCCAGTCCTTGCTCAGGAACTGTGTTGCTTGTTAGATAAACTTGCTCATGGAACTCAGGATGCACTTTTCCCTGCTGTCGTGCATAGTCATCCCAGCTAAAATGTCACCTCATTAAGAGGTGAATTTCCCTGATGGCCTTTTCTCAAATGGATTCCCTCTGTTATTCTCTATGACAGCATTGTGTTTTTTTCCTTCCTAGCTCTTAAACTGTGGCTACTTTATTGTTTACTCATGTATTTTTTTTGTTTCTCTTAAGACATTAGGAACTTTTTTTTATTTATTTTTGTATCATTGGCCCCAAGTACAGTCTTGGTACAAATTGGGCAATCAAATATTTATTCACTGACTGAATCTCAGATATCTGAATAAATGATAAGTGACTTACAGGAGTAGTACCATAGGGGTTTAGTTTCTAAAGGTAAATATCTTGTATAATCAAAATTTCTCTTGAAAATGCAGTTGACCCTTGAACCAACACTGGCTTGAACTGCAAGGGTCTACTTTTAAGAGTTTTTTCAGTGAAAGTTATACCGAGTGTGCCTGCCTTTTCTTCTACCTCCCCTTCTGCTTCCCTGCCTCTTCTGCCTCTGTCACCCCTGAGACAGCAAGACCAACTTCTCTTCTTCATCCTCCTCAGGCTACTCAACGTGAAGATGACGAAGATGAAGAGCTTTCTGTTGACCTATTTCCATTTAATGAATAATATATTTTTTCTTTCTTATGATTTTATTAATAACATTTTCTTTAGCTTACTTTATTGTAAGAATACAGTATAAAATACATATAACAAAATATGTGCCAGTCGACTGTTTGTTATTGTTAAGGCTCCTGGTCAACAGTAGGCTGTTAGTAGTTAAATTTTGGGGGAATCAAAAGTAGTAAGTGGATTTTTGACTGTGCAGGAGGTTGGTGCCCCTAACCTCCTTGTTCGAAGGTCAACTGTTAAGTTGCTGTAAAATGCTGTATGCTATATATGGTTTTGAGTAAATAGCATTATACAGTGTGTATAATGAACATAACATGCAAAAGTATGTGTGAATTAAATTTTTGTGCTATTTTGACATTAGAAAAGAGGCAGACAAATGGGGAAGAAAAGGAAAATTCAACTTTTCACCTATGATGAATATGCTGTATCCACATCTTTAAACATTAGAATCACACTTAGAGCATCAGAAATGCTTACACTCTAGAGCTATGTAGAAATTGGGTAGGCATAATGATAAGCATTCACATAGTGAAATTATTTTCTCTCTAGCTACAGCTGCTTTTTTTTTCTTTTAAAGATCATTGCAGGTTAAGTTGAATGAAGAGATAGTGATCTGTTTATCATTTTCCAGCTGGTATTCTAAAAATGTTGGGGTTGCTGCCACAAAAGCAGAAAAATACATGTTTCAGTTTCATTTAGGAAAGTAAATTTTCCCTTTAAAACAACCCTTTAAATTAACTTAAATAGTATGTTTTAATGCAGAATAGTGTAAAGCCTGTATATGTCTAGTAAGGGAGGGATATGGCTTGTATGGCTTTATTCTCTCAGCTGAATACTATTTGCCGCTTGACCATCATACAGTTTTCATATTGATTTTAGTATTAATCTAATACTGTTCCAGTGTGACAGCCACCACCATCCAGGGGGTTATCATCCTGGCCAAGCTCTCCATGGTTGCTGTGCAACAAGGCTGCTAGGGAAATCAGCAAACTCCGTACCATTTCTTGCAAGGGGACTGGCCGCTGTGGCTCTGTGCTGGTGTGCCTCATTCCCTGGCAAAGTTGCCCAGGTGGCAGTGCAGCCCCTGGCCAAAGTGTAGCAGTTGTCAAATTAATATGATTCATTTATTTCCATAGTAGATCACTGGTTAAAGAGAGTAAGCATAGGGGACACTGATTTTGAAATATAACTTTTTATTTGGAAAAAATTCATACCTATTGAAAAGTTGCCAAATAGTATATTTAACACTCATGCCGTCTACCCACATTTGTTAATTGTTAGCATTTTGCCACTTTTTTTTCATGCTATATATACACAAATTTTGCTATATCATTTGAGTCGGCTACAATTGCCATACTTTATCTCTATGGTATTTGACATGTATCTCCTAAGAAGATTGTCTTATATAGTCACAATACAGTTGTCACATGAGGAAATTTGCATTCAGTACTGTTACCTAATATACAGTTCGTATTTAAATTTCCCCCACTGCCAGTAATACCCTTTATAGCTTTTTTTTTCAATCTAGTAGTCTATGAAGAATCACACATTAAATTTAGTTATCATGTCTTTAATTTCCTTTTAGCTGAATAGTTCCTCAAATGACAGAAATGTAAGTGTCATGACTTTGGCTTTTTTTTTTTTTTTGAGACAGAGTCTCACTCTCTTGCCTGGAGCGAGTGCCGTGGCGTCAGCCTAGCTCACAGCAACCTCAAACTCCTGGACTCAAGCAATCCTACTGTCTCAGCCTCCCAAGTAGCTGGGACTACAGGCTTGTGCCACCATGCCCGGCTAATTTTTTCTATATATATTTTTAGCTGTCCAATTAATTTCTTTCTATTTTTGGTAGAGATGGGGTCTCGCTCTTGCTCAGGAGTTCCAGAGCTCAGAACGATCCGCCCACCTCGGCCTCCCAGAGTGCTAGGATTACAGGCGTGAGCCACCGCGCCCGGCCTGTGACTAATATCATTATTGTTAGTTCTCATCTTGACCCTGTTACTAAAGGGCAGTTTCAATTTCCCCCTGGGCTGTTACTCAACCTCATGTGTGCGGTGTGGACAAATGAGAAAGGAAAGGACCAACGGCCATTCTGGCTTATTCCAGCTGAGAAGGGATGGAGTTTTGGGGTTCGGCCCAGGATAAGGAGAGCGAAACGCTTTTGCAGTCATCTGCAAATAGCTATGGGTGCTGGGCTTCAGCCCTAAGGTTTGCATGATGAGAACATTAGCATCTTATTTACAGCCTTAGCACAGCACTTAAGTGAACAGTGGGCTATAAGATAATAATACCCAGCTTCAAGAGCCCCTGTAGAGCTGATCCAAAGTTCTGAGGAATCCAAGTGAATAATCCCAAAAACCAATCAGGTATGGGGTCGCTAGTAGAGCCCCACTGTAGCCACACAGCTTGTTGGGAGTTTTTTTCTATTCAAGTTTTAACTTTTCCTG